>NDGM011177256.1:0-19612 GCA_002564305.1 Octomys mimax | reverse complement strand
GAAGAAGAAGAAGAAGAAGAAGAAGAAGAAGAAGAAGAAGAAGAAAAGAAAGAAAGAAAAGAATAGCCGTCACTATGGCCCTAACCCTTCAAGGTGATTGAGGCCTCAGGACATAAGAGAACCTGTACTGTAACATCCTATAACTTAGTGGTGTCCCAAATTTTCTGATTAAGGAGATTATGGGCTCACAGAGTAAAGTGATTGATGATGTAGAGTGTGCCTTAGGAGGGTCACACGGAGAGAAAACATTCTCTCAGGCTTTCACAGAGAGCGAATTGTTTAAGCCATGGCTGTGACTCATCCAGATGGCTGTCATTGACAAAAGATCTAAAAACTGCTGTAAGGGTTTCAGGGTAAATCCTGAGGGTATTTGACTGAACTTGTCAGATACAAAACTTACATTTCTTGTAATATAGGTCTTGCTTTATCTTGGTCTTAACCACCCAGCAGAAAAATATAAACACTAGGTATAAAAAGTAAAGCCATATTAATATGCTGAGTGGTAAAAGGCTCAAGTCAACAATTTCTGACATTACCAGTCCTGTGGATAGCCCACTACTCTTATGGTCTACTGGAATACATTGATTACTTTGCTGAATTCACATATTTACAATATTTGAGTGGCAATGGAATACTCATCTCTAACAAAACTAAAAAAAAAAGGGGGATATAAATGAAGGGCTGTTTGAAGTGAAAAAAATATGTATATCTCTATATACAAATTAGTTAGCATAGATATAGAGCTACTTTCTCTTAGTTCAATGTGAAGAAAGACTTATACTAATAGTGTTTAGCCAAGATATCATGTCTGCATCTTGTGCTATGAATAAGCACTCTGAAGACAGCAATATGCAATGTGTTAATTATTGTAACTGTCTACTAACCTATTTTTAAACTGTCTCTCTGCTATTTCTTTCTCAATAACATTAATTTTTAAAAAAGCGGAAGCAAGTCACTCAGGGTCCTAGAAAAATAAATACATCCTCTTTTCAAAGATACTTCACAACCCTGACCATATACAATTTGTTTGTTGCAATAAAAGGCTATTTGCACCTTGTTTGATACAATTAATTGCACACTAGCTCATTCACCTTCCCTGTCTTTAATATAGTTTCTTCATGGAGTATCTTTCTTCATTATTTAGTTTGAGTGTAAATGCTACCTTTAAAGAACACTATTGTATCTAGAATATTTTTATGCATCTTACTCTCGTTATCAGCATCCTACTTGGTTCCTTGATGTTTCTTGTCTGAAAATGTTTTTTTTTTTCTTTCTCTGTGACAATAACACATTAATGAAGGGAGCACCTTGTCTCATGCTTTGATGCATTCCTATCATGTGCGCATTGTGAGTTTTGGAGAAAGAGTCACTTAATACTTTCTGAATAATAAATTAAAACAATGTTTTCCTGGGCCCTCCTTTGAACTTCTCTTGTAAAAATATTCATTTACTTCTCTTACTCTCTTTTCTAAGTAGGCGCTGGTAGTAAGAAAAATAAACCCAAACACAAATTAAATTGTACCCAGAAGCAAGACCAGTTCAGGCAATGGACATCCAGAAATTGACATCCAGAAGTAGCAGCAAACAGGTTTTAGAAATGGTAATTGAATCCCAGAATTAACTTCTTCTTTTTTTCATCATCCAGTTCTGCTCCCCACTCAGCATTGTTTTCTGGAAAGCTCCCTATGGACAATACAGCCTACATTCAATCAGCCTAGCAGCCGCCAAAAGAAACCATCTTCTTTGTTACTGCATTAAATGACCACCAGTGACATTAGCCAATGTTAGATGAATTGTGAGGCTGATATTGTGAAGACATTGTGTAACCAAACTCAGTCCATTATCCATGTTGATTATCTATCTTCCAGCCTCTGAAAACAGCTAGTCTGCTTTTTCTTTTCTAAGTCATGAAATAAAAGTTTACTTCACCAAAACGTGAAAGTAAAACCAGAAGACACCAGCAAGACCACAGAGCCACAAATTGGATCTGTCACTCTCCTTTTAAAATGCTCGCTCATAAATACTCATGTACCACTCAGGGAGTGGCTCACATGTTTGCTTGTCCCCTGCAGAGGTCTTTGCCTTGCGTGTCTCAGTTTCCTCTGTATCAAATGGACCCCTTGTCTGTCATTCACCACAGTAAGTGTCTCAGGAATGATCACGATTCATTATTTTCTCCAGATTACTTGGTAGAAAACGAGCTACACTGCTAGTTAGACTTATTTTTTAAATTAATTTTATTGAGAAAGAAAAAGCAATGAGACAGTTTAAAAACAGGTTAGTAGGACAGTTACAATAATTAATACATCACATACTGTTGTCTTCGTAGTAGTTATTCATAGTACAAGATGCAGACATGATACCTGTTCTAAACACTACTAGTTAGATTTTGAATGAAACTTCCATCATGAGAATCACTCTTTTGCTGGATAGAGGGACAGAGGAGTGACTGATGTTTTAGGGAGACATTTTTAGAATCAGTGACAAAGAGAAGTTTATATTATCATTACATTTATGAAAATAAGATCAGCCTAAGGAAACACCTGTGAAAATACAAAATGAAACTGCCATCATCTCAAATATTATTTATAAGTTTTTGGATTTCTACTTTAACCATTTCAAAGAATAACAAGAAGTGAAACACTTAATATCTACGTTCTGATCTCAAAGAGTATATACAGAGATGCATTAGTACATGAGCCATATTGCAGGAGCTTAATATATACATAATTTATATATTATAAATTTATAATTTATTAATTATAAATAACTTATGAATAATTTATAGATTTACTATTTCTAAATTATTTTAGTACATATGGCACATATTAAGGCAGTAAATAACCCATTGTGTGACATAGGCGCGTGCACACACACACACACACACACACAGAGTTATTTGTTTCATAGCAACATTTGGGTCAACTAGAGATTGCATGACATCACATTGGATTCTGTAAGATTATAACTGAGCTAAAACTTTTGAGTTAGTTCATTTACTTTTGTGCATGGTAAAGAAACAAAGGCAGAGCCTGTGGATTAAGACACCTTCTAAAACTTCTCAAACTTTTATTGAGACAGAGTCTTGCTAATTAACTAATTTATCCAGGCTGGCCTCTGATCTCTGATCCTTCTAGCTTAGCTTCCTGAAATGCCGGTATGATAGTTCACCAGGCTGAAATCAGCCTATTTTAGGAAAATAAATATCGACATGGGTAGGAATGATCATCAAGGTTAAGGCGGAATTAACCAGGAGGAAATATAAGAGAGAGAATCAATGCTTTGTGTCTAAAGGGTGTTAATTCCCTGCCCACCTATTATTTTCATCAAATAAAATCTCATCTTTTAAATTAACTCAATAGCTTCTAAAGGACAATGGGAAAATTATAATTGTATGTATTAGTGAAGGTGTTAAATACTACAGTGGATGATTTGTAATACATTTCTCATTTAATTCTGCAACTTCTTTTGGTATCGGTAACCACACCTGGCAGGAAGATAGTGTAGGGACAATCAGAAAAACAAAATGCTTTCCAGAAGCTTTGATTCCATAGTTGAACTTTGTCTAATACCCATTTATTATTTTTATTTAACTTGGCTTAGCTAGAATATCATCTATTAAAATTTCTATTGCTTTGTGACATCACAGTGACCACATTGCAATGGATTCCTCACTGGTGTAAACAAACCTACTGAATTCCCCGGGGCTGTGAAAGTCTAGTACATAAAACGGTGTGCAGTACATGATACTTCATAATGATAATAGCTGGTAGTATTATGAGTTTATGTATTCACTGTGCTGTACCTCTGGGTGTCATTGAAGAGTACACTGCTGCTACTTATTAAAGAAAAGTAATGTAATACAGCCTCGGGGGTTACCTCAAGTGGACTTACAGATGGTGGCTGTAGGCATGGTGTTGCCCTTCAAGGCTTCCCAGTGTGACTGTGTGGAGATGAAACTCAGTGATATTGATGAGCTGGATGCTGTGTAAGCCTTGGCTAATGTGTATTTTTGGCTTAGTTTATTCAACAGAAAATCTAACAGTAAAACATAAAGTTAAAAAAAAAAAACATGGCAGGCTCTGTGTATCCTGCTGGTACCCAAAATAAAAGAAAAATCAAAGTAGAAGGATATAAAAAAAAATTGTTTTAAATGTTATTTACAAAGAAGAAATGTTACAGTAAACTAAGGTTAATGTATCATTGAAGAAAAGTATGTTGACATATTAAACATAGCCTATATGCACAATGTTTGTAAAATATGTATTAGCGCACCATAGGAATCTAGGTCTTCATATTCAAAAACCACTCATTCATGCACTCATGTAGACCACTCTACAAGCTCCATTCCTAATTGCTCTAGCTAGGTGCACCATTATTTATTTTATACCATATTTGCTTTAATTTTACTATGTTTAAATATACTGATAGGGCCGGGGAGATAGCTCAGTAGAACAAGCACTTTCCTGGCAAGTGCAAGGGCCTGACTTCAATCTCTGGTTCTGCTAATAAGTATATAAATAAACAAAAGAACATCTATGCAAGCATTATTGTGGTATAACTACTTATAACGGTCATTACGGTAGCTTGATATACAGGATTTTAGTCTAGAGACAAACAACAGGGGTACTATACTGAGGAGGCATGTGATAGGTTATCCTACTCCCATTTGTGTCACCATGCTCTGCGATCTCCACAAACACAGCAGAAGCCCACAGCGATGTTTTTCTCAGGATGGATTCCTCAAGGAGTGTGTGTAAAATGTGGAAGACCCGCAAACATTCTCGTCAAGTATCTGAGCACGTCAGAAGTTCAGTCATCATTATCGTACTTTCCAAAAGCCTCAGGATGAAGCAAGGATCAAAGTCCTCATAGGATCCTTGTTAATCAAAAAGAAACCAAATCAGCAATTCTCAATTTCTTATCATTTTGCTTTCTCTATTAAATACCATAAAGGGAGCAATATTCAACACCAATTAAATTATACATTACAGAACTGCATAGAAAGCTCGTTTATTACCCAAATGATTATTGTGAGAGATATTTAGTGCAGCTAAGTAAAAGAATCTACAAGTATGAGAAGTTTCTGTGAAAGTATAATCCCAGTGTCCAGGTATTGTCATTTAATTACTACAATGTTTATTTATTTATTTATTTGTTTGTTTATTTTTGTATTTTAGAGGAAGGTCTACAGAATGTTCAGAGTCTTACTACTAGATCGGACCCGTAGTAGTCCACCTGTTTACAGCCTCCCAGGAGCTGGGATTACAGGTGTGCACCACCACGCCATCTCAACTGCCATCGTAGCTCACCCCAGGGGTGAGGCCAGCATGGCAGGCCTAGGGATTGAACCTCCGACACCTGCGCCTGCTTCCAGGCACTTTAATCTGAGGAGCTATTTGGCTGGCCCTTACAACTGTTATTTTAATTTTTAAAAAATGAAAAGAATATTTCACAACCAGTTCATTCTAAAATTCACAAGAAAGTATAGAGAGATATATACAAGTTATTTAAAATTAAAATATTAAGAACTATAAAAGAATGTATGTACTAGCAACTATCAAAGTATACCTTATGTACACAAAAGTTAAAGCAATTTTGGCCATTTTTTATGCATTTTAATGAGAAAAAAATGATAAAATAGCAGTGAAACAGTTTCAAAATAGGTTATTATGTTGGTTACAATAATTAATACATAGCACATTGTTGTCTTCATAGTAGTTATTCAGAGGAGAAGACGTGATATCTTGTCTAAACAACATTAGTACAAACTTTGCTTCTCAATGAACTAAGAGAAAATAGCTGTATATCTATCCTAACTCTCTTGTGTATGCATATATATGCATCTATGTAGCCTTTATTTACACTTTTGTGAAGTTAGTAACACATGACACACATTTTTAGTTATATGGGTCTTGCTTTAACTTGGCCTTAACCATCCAGCAGAAAAGTGTAACCACAAGTGAAAAAGTAAAGCCATTTTAATATGCTGAGCTACAAAAGGCTCTACTCAACAACTTCTGACAATTGCCAGTTCTCCTGATAACTCCCTACTATTAGGGACTATTGGACTATATAAGGTTATATTGCTGAATTCAAGTACCTACAATTTTCAGACAGGCATCAAGTATGAAAATGCAAGGACCTCCAAATACAGCTTCTCTAACTGCATTGGAACACCTATCCCTGACAAAACAAAATAAAAAGGGGATTATGTTGGGAGTCATGAAGAGAGGAAATCAATCAACTATGTGGAGGTGGGACTTGGCCTTGTGCCTAAATCAACCAAGCTACCTCATTCCTGAGATGAACATCCTGTCTGGTTAAGGGGAGCTATCAGCTGGTCATTTCTTTTGCACATGTTATTTCCTTATTATTTTGTCACTGAATCACTTTCCATGTTCCAAATTCAGGCATGCATATGCCTTGACTGTGACTGACATGGTCACCTGTGAGACACGATTGTGCTGCTATGTCATGTCGTTGTGTCCTTGCATGTAGCTTCATGACAAGAGGCCTGGCATGGTATATCTGTGGATTCCAGCAGGGAAGTGAATCCAATTAAGTTAATACAAAGGGGGTAGAGTAATTATAATCACTGAGAAACTGGGCTTCTCCCCAATCACCCAGTAAAACCATCTTAGTGAAGTCTTTCGGTTATTTTTTCAACTATTTTATATTTGATTTTCTAAGCTTTGTAAAACACATTGTTATAAATACCACATATAAAAGTCAGAACAAAATGGGGATGGTAAGGGGCAGCAGTATAGCTCAACAGACTAAGCTTTTGCTTAGGTAAATTCAGGGGCCAGGGTTCGTTCCCTGACTCCGCATGCCGCGCCAGCCCAGGAGTCGGGGCGATGGAGTCCAGGAATGGTGGCACGTGTCTGTAATCCCAGCACTAGGGAGGCAGAAAGCAGGAGGATCGCTACAAGTCTGGGCTGTGTAGTGAGACCCTGCATAAAAAAAAAATGGGCATGGTAGAATAATCTTTTTAAAAAGTAGATTGAGTGGAAAAGAGCAAAGTTTAGAAACTAACTTCAGAAGCAATAGAAAATGTTTAAGGAAACATGGTTAAAAATACAGACAGAAAAAATTCTAGGACTGATTTTTTATTGCCTTAATATATTTCATAGACTCACACAGGTAGAAGAGTTCAAAATTTATTCTGGGAAGGCGGCACAATACTGATATTATTTATTTTATTTTATGTATTTGGTACAGGGTTTCGCTACATAGCTCAGGCTCATAACAACCCCCCTGTTTTCAGCCTTCCCAGTGCTGGTATTACAGACCTGCACTGCCATGCCCAGTCTGTGTGGCCAGCTCTGTGTGTCTGGGGACAGAGCCAGTGCAGTATGTGGAGCTGGGGACTGAACTCTGGTCCCCACATTTGCCTAGGCAGGCACTTAGTCTGCTGAGCTATCTTGCCAGCTCTAATACTGTTAAAAGGAGAAAATAATAGGCTATAAAAATTAACTATGGTTATATTTCAGTTGGACTGTTATTAAAGAATGTAAAGCAAATAAAAAACTATACAAAGCATGCAATAATTAGCTACATAGTGTCCATTTCAGGATATTGACAGGGTTTTGAAATTTGAAAATCTATTACTGCAACACTGCAATAATAAATTTACCAGTATAAAATCTAACTCAGAAGTTGTTATTGAATGATTTTAACAGAAATGTTTTAAGAATATTATCAAACAAAAAAGAGATAATATCCTTGATCAGAAAATTTGGGATACCATTGAGTTGCAAGACATCATGACACAGGTTCTATTATGTCTTAAGTCATCAATGACCTTGCAGGTCTAGGGCCAAAATATTGGCTATCTTTGTATCCCTTCTTTTTCTCTAACTTTTGGTCAAAAAACTTTAGTTGGTAAACGTCCAGAAAAGAAGCTTAATGATATTATTACCCTGTAACAGAGGCGGTTGAGCTTAACATCACTAACTATTTTAATATCAAACACCTTAGACATAACATGAAACTGCTCTTTTCCAACAACCATGGATATGTAAAAAAATACACAATTTTACACAGAAATTTAGAAATCAAACCATAGACAACATTGTAGGAGGACAATCCTATGACATTTTTTCTTTTCTCTTGTTTTCTTTTATTACCTTTTTTAAACAAACATTTACTTTAAAGAGGATATAGCAATAATTGATATGACATTAGAAGCAGTACACATTAAGAAGACCAAAATGATAGGTATTTCAAGCATGAATTCAAGAACCTGCAGTATTTGAATTGGCATCAAATATGAAAAGGTCCTTTAAAGACTTTTCCAAATACAACTTCTCTAACAGAGATGGAACACCATCTCTGACAAAACAAAACAAAAAAGGGGGATATAAATAAAGGATTATTTTGTAGTGAATATATATATATATATATATATATATATGTATATACAAGATAGTTGGGATAGATATACAGCTATCTTCTATTAGTTCAGTGGGAAGAAAAGTTTGTACTAATATTGCAAGATATCATGTCTGCATCTTTTACTCAGAATAACTACTATGAAGACACAATATATAATGCGTTAATTATTGTAACTACCCTACTAACCTGTTTTGAAACTACTTCATTGTTATTTTTCTCATTAAAATGAATTAAAAAGTTTTCAAAAATTTTAATTAATAAAAATAATTCAATGATAAATACCAGTATTTGAATCTATCCAATAAAATAAGAATAAAACAAATGAGGAAAAAATGTTAAGTGTTAATTAAATTTTCAATTTCATTATGTGATATTAAGTTATTCAGAATATTTAGATCTTCCTTATTAAGCTTTGGAAATTCATATGTATCTTAAAATCTGTCCATTTCTTCTGTGCCTTCCACCTTATTAGGGTGAAGAATTTTGAAGGAGTTGATGATCTTCTGATTTTCCACAAGATCTGTAGTGATGTCACAGTTTTCACTCCTCAAAGTACGAATTTGAGTCTTTTTTTTCCTTTTTCTTTAAGTTTTGTGAGGGGTTTATCAATTCTTCTCAATCCTTCCAAAGAACCAACTCTTCGACTTATTGATTTTCAATTGTGTAAATTTCTACCCTGATCTTTATAATTTCCATCTTTGTTCAGCCTTTGGGCTTGTTGCTCTTCTTTTACTAGAAACTGGAATTGCCCCATTAGATTGTTTAGTGTGCTTGATCTGTTTCCTGTTGTAGAATTCACGGCTGTAAGTTTTCATCTTAGGGCTGTTTTCAGCATTTTCATTTAATTGTAGGTATAGTTTAAATTCTTCTTCATTTTTTTTTTTGAGACCTATTGGTTGTTCAGGAGGCTGTTAATTTCCATGTCTTCATGCAAGTTTTTTTTTCTATTGCCAGTAATTTCTAGCTCAATTACACCATGGTCAGATAATACCCATGGGATAATTTCAATTCCTTTACATTTACTTAAACATGTCCTATAGGGCAATGTAGGATCTCTGTTAGAGAATGTCCCATGAGCAGCTGAGAAGAATATGTATTTGGATGTCACATGGAAGACCCTGTACACATATGCTAAGTCTATTTGTTCACAGCCTTGGTTCCGTTCTGATATTTCTCCACTCAATGTTTTGTGCTTTTTATTTTGTTTTTTTAAAGACAGTACAAATGGTGTTAAGACAGAAGAATTACAAATGTTTCAAATTTTCATGAAACAAAATAATAATGAATTTCACAGTATTCGCTGTATTGAAAAGTGTTGTCTTCAATTTAATTGTTCATGTTGCCACATATATGCATGCAAAATTGGAAGAAAGAAAAAAATATGAGAAATTAAGAAGAGAGAAAAAAGAAAATGAATTGAGAATAAAGAAGACAAAACAAATTAAGAATTAAGTGCTCCTTTCTATAAATCAGCAGAAATCCACAGTATAGTTGTCCAAACCACCCTGTATGTATACATAGATATACCTCTTTCCCTCAGTCCTTCTCCTCCCCGTCTCATCAACTCAGTCATTCCTTTCCTTTTGAACAAGTTCATTCCCTTTTTGCAGAATGTAGTGTACCCTTCAGATTTTATTATCTCTTTCAGGTTCTCACGTTACTCAGTATCAGCTCACTTGAGAAATGCACATTAAAACAACACTGAGATTCCATCTCACCTCAGAAAAAATGGCTATCATCAAGAAGTCAGCCAATAACAAATGCTGGAGGGGATTGCGGTGGAATAGGAACCCTTCTCCACTGTTGGTGGAAATGCAAACTTATACAACCACTATGGAAATCACTGTGGAGATCCAAGCTAGGATTGGATGTCCCATTCAACCCAGTTATTTCACTCTTGGGTACTTTTCTAGAACTGAAAACATCAGAACCACCTCAATATATGTGCACCCATGTTTATCACAGCACAATTTGTCATAGTTAAATCTTGGAAGCAAACCAAATGACCATCAACTGAGGAACAGATAAAGATGTGGTATTTTTATACAATGGAGTATTAGTGAGCTATTAAAAAGGATAAATTTTAGGTTTTATCTGTAAATTGAGGCAACTAGAAGTCATACTCAAGTGAAATAAATCAAACCTGCCTGTACAAACAGCCCTGCTGATTTTTTTGTCTAGTTGATCTATTTCACTGTGACAATGGGGTGTTAAGGTCCCCCATTATAAATGTGGTTTTAGGGTCTGGGGAGATGGCTCAGTGGAATAAGCACTTCCCTGGAAAGTGCAAGGGCCTGAGTTCAATCCCAGTTCTGGAAAAAAAGTGGATTTGTTGATGAATTATACAACAAAGTTTGTGAAGATTTAATGCTAGTACTCTCAAACTATTTAATTAAATTGAAAAGGAAGTAGGGCCAATGAGACATCTCA
Source organism: Octomys mimax (assembly GCA_002564305.1). Lineage (NCBI taxonomy): Eukaryota > Metazoa > Chordata > Mammalia > Rodentia > Octodontidae > Octomys > Octomys mimax. The sequence goes on along the minus strand of NDGM011177256.1, from coordinate 8,782 downwards.
ATGGACTAAGTGCCTGCTTAGGAAATCACAGGGACCAGAGTTCGATCTCCAGCACCACATGCCATGCAGACCCCACTCCAGGATATGCTGAACTGGCCACCAACACCAGGCATGGTGACGCACACCTGTAATCCCAGCACTGGGGAAGCTGAAAACAGGAGGATCACTATGAGTCAGAGCTGCATAGTGAGAACCAGTACCAAATAATTTAAAGAAAGGAAAAGAAAAGAAAAGTAAAGAAAGAGAAGTTATACTCCCTAGGAGCCAACTAGTGCCCTAAAACTATCAAAACCAGAGAAAGATCCAGCCATAAGGAATCGTGCAGACCAATCTCACTAATGAACAAAGGCAATAAAATCCTCAGTATAAAATACTAGCAAATGGAAGCAGGAAATCATCAAGAAGATAATGCACTATGTGCAAGTGAGAGTCATACAATGAATGCAAGGATGGTTCAACATACACAAATTAGTAAATGCAATACACCATATCAACAAAGCCAAGGACAAAAATCACTTGGTCATCTCAATTGTTGTAGAAAAAGTTTTTGACAAAGTCAAACACTTATTCATGATAAAATCTGCACAGAATTTGGAAGAGGCCTTTACCTCAATCTGGTAAAAGCCATCTATGATAAACCAACAGCTAGCATTATACTAAAAGTTCAGAATATAAGAACTTTCATTCTAAACTCAGGCACAAAACAGAGATGTCCACTATGAGCACTACTATTCAAAACAGATCTTGAAATATTAGCCAGGGAAATTAAAATCAAGAGAGAAATGAAAGGAATAAGAGTAGGAAAAGAAAAAGTTAAATTATCATTATTAGAAGATGACATAATAATTGGCATAGAGACAAAACATTCCCAAATTCATTTCAAAACAGAAGAGAGCTGGAATAGCAAAAGCAACAAAGGTAGGGCAGGATAAATCAAAATCACAGACTTCAAATTACACTACAAAGCTTCTGTGGTAAAATCAGTTTGGTGCTGTCAAAAAATAGACATGAGGTTCATTGGACAATAGAAGCTGAAGACACAATTGTAAAAACACTCAGCCAAATTATCATTAACAAAGCTGCCAAACACATTTACTGTAGAAAGATAGCCTCTGAAATAAGTTCACAGTGGATCAAAGAGGGTCAGCCAGATAGATCAGTAGATTAAAGTGCCTGCTTAGGCAGAATTAGGGACTGTGGTTTGATCCCCAGCATGCCTTGCCGGGCTTGCCCCTGGGATGCGCTGAGACAGTGACTGAGATTGGGCATGGTGGTGAGCACCTGTAATCCCAGTGCTCAGGAGGCTGAAAACAGGAGATCGTTACCTGTCCAATCTATGTAGTGAGACCCTGTTGACCCTGTACTAAATACATTTTAAAAACATGAAAGATCTAAATAATAAAACAAAAATATTCAATCTATTGGAAGAAAAAAAATAGGTAAAATTCTTGAAGAACATAGGCAGAGAGTTCATAAATAAAAGCTAAAGTTCACAGAGAATACTTCAAACAATCAACAACTGAGATCTCATGAAATTACAATACTTGTGCACATCAAAAGAAATCAACAACGGAGTAAAAAGACAATGCATAAGTTGGGTGAAAAATAACTAATTGTCCCTCAACAAAAAAAAACTTGTATCTAGAACATATAAAGAATTAAAAAAAAAATCAGACTCCCCAAATGCAAAAACTCAATTCATAAATAGACGTCTGAAATGAATACACACTCCTCAGAGGAAGAAATATATATGACAAATAAATAAACGAAAAAATATTCGTCATCACTGGCCATTCCAGAGACACAAATTTAAAAAGCCCTGAGATTCCATCTCACTCCAGAAAGAACGCTATCATCAGGAAATCAATCAATAACAAATACTAGAGGGGCTGTGGGGGGAAACGGAACCATTCTCTGTTTGTGGGAGTGCTGACTGGTGCAACCACTGTTGAAATCAGTGTGGAGATTGCTCAAGAATCTCGGATGAGAGGTCCCATTTGATCTAGTTATATTCCCTTTCTGGGTATCTTTCCAGAAGAAATAAAAAGATCACTCCACAAAGATACAAGTGCGCTGATATTTATGGCAGCACTATTTGTGATAGCTATATCCTGGAAATAACACAAATACACATCATTCAAGGAATGGGTAAAAAAAGATGTGGTATTTTATACAACGGAGTACTATTCAGCCATGAAAGTATAAATCTGAGTCTTTTGTAGGCAAATAGGTGCAACTTGAGACAATATTCGTTAGATAAATAAATCATACTCACTTATGCAAGCATCGTATTGTCTCCCTGGTGTAAGAAACTGAAAGAATAAAAAAGGACTAAAATATAAAAATAAAAAAGGACTAAACTAGCTGTTTTGAAATAGGAAGAAAATATTAAAAAGGAAAAAGGAACTAGTATGGTGAAAAGGAGAAAGGAAGGAAGGGAAATTAGAAAAAAAAATACAAATTAGTTAAACCATTAGTGTGTCTTAGTTCATATAAAAAAGGGCTTGTGCTTATATCAATTAGAGATTTTTTTATGCCCAAAGTGTGTGCTGTGAGTAACTACTTTAAAGATAATAATAGGCAGTGTATTAACTATTATTATTCTCCTATATTCTTGTTATGAAATTGTTTAAAATTTTCCCATAAAATAAAAGAAAAAATTATGAAAATTAAAAGGAAAGGGAAAATTTATTTAAGTATTACACAAGTAACTGTTTTCCAAGATGATAAAAATTGTTATCACTTCTAAAATACTTGAAAGGGTCCAATTGCCAAGTATATATTTTAAACCAATTCTTTGTAACATGCTAGTGATAAATTAATTGAAGAGTGTCCGTATCATATAAGAATACAAAGTTGAAAAAAAATCACATTTGGGAAAAATGTTATTGAACAGAAAAAAAATCAACATTCTCTCCAACACTTATTTAAATATCTTTCTACTAAAATAAGCAGCAGGTTTTTTGCTTAATGTTTGGTAACCTAATGCCATTCAAAAGATTGATAAATAAAATTATCCAATACTTTGAAAAATGAAAAGAAAATGTATTGCTGGGCTTAGACAATATAATTGTATGAACATGACAAACTATAGAAGAGAAACTATATATATATGGAGATAGATAGATAGATAGATATAGATATAGATAGATATAGTTAGATAGATATTATATATAATCAGTATAAAAATCTAATGATGCTCATGTGTGTGGATAAATCTATAAAATAACAATTTCAACTTATTAGGGAATCGACTCTTCAATGATGTAACTGTCCATTGGGTGCTTACTTAGAGAAAATTGTTACATGAAAATACAGATATTTTCAACATCAAAAAGTAAACATACAATATTGTAATAGTTCTTGAAGGAAAATGGGGAATTTTAATTTCATTATCTAGAACTATGGAAGTTTTGATTCTTTCTGGTAAGAACCAAAACCTTACAGAAAAGTAAGTCGAAATCTGAGAGGAATGAATAGCGTAGTAACATTCCCAATTTCTGCATAAATGAAAGTAATAAAAGACAAAAGCATTGGAGTCAAAATAGAAAAACAGATAAAAAAGCTGGATGTGGCGGCACATGCTTTTAATCTCAGCACGAGTGAGGCAGAGACAAGAGGACTCCCAGAAGTTTGTGGCCAGCCTTTGCTATCTAGTGAGTTCAAACCAGGCTGAATTACGGAGCAAGACCTTGCCTAAATAAATCAATAAATAAAATAAGGACAATTTTTTTTTTCTTATTAAAAGATCCTCTACAAGTAATTAAGAAACATTTAAGTGAACGAAAAATAGATTTAAGTGATAGGAAAACTGTTGAGAGAAGAATTAAAACGACCGAAGAATGGATAACTCTGGAGCTTGCAAGATTGGCGGAATACAAAATGATTTTTCACTCAGCATTGACAGAGATACGAGGGGGTTGGGGACATAAACGCATGCAGTGTAAGTTCCTGTCTGGCAAGCACAAGATCCCAACTTTGATCCCAGTACTGAGAAGACAAAACAAAACAAAACAAAACAATAGGATAGGAGGAATATGATATTCTACTACAGTGTTTTAAGTAAGTACAAAAATCTCAAGTTCCAGTTAATACACCTGCGCACTCTTTTTTTTATTTGAAATCAAGTGTTTGGTCAACCTAGAAAGATTACAAAATGAGTCGGGCTCAGCATTGTGCGCTATGGCATTGCGGGCTACCTATATGCGTCTCCGTATAGAAACTCTACATCTATATTGATACAGCTCTCTGGGACACTAAGAGAAAAAAAGAATAAATTGTTTTCATTTGAACTGAAAAGGAAGTGTGTTTACGACTTTTCCATCAAAAATTATACGCATAGAATAATATGATTCTGGGTTCACAAAAATAATTATTTGAACTACTTAACAGTGCATACTTGACACTTCAGAAGTATAAATGCTATAATAATATTCTGCTGTTGAGTTTGGAATGAAAAGAAAAATTTGCTCATGAAATATTTTTACTTTAACATTTCAAGCAATCATTTTGCTTTGGACTTTTTTAGTTCTTGGATTTTTAACTTACATTCTTTCTGGTCTTTTTATCCATAATTTGTCACATTTCTTTCTTAATGTATTTGCTACAGGGTCTACAGGGTCTCACTACACAGATCACACTCGCAGTGATCCTCCGGTTTTCAGCCTCCCAAGCACGGGGATTGCAGGTGCGTGCCACCACGCCCAGTTTCAGCTGTCTCATCTCACCCCGGGAATGGGGCTGGCACAGCACTGCAGGGATCAAACTCTGGTGCCTGCATCTATCTGTTTAAGCAGGCACTTTAATCTGCTGAGCTATCTGGCTAGCCCTCCCTTACATAACTTTTAATTACTTTGTTATGTAATGGCATGTAATAATAAATATAAATAAAAAATAAAACAGTTCTTACTGTATTTACATGCACAGTATATTCATTTGTACTGATAAATCTGGTTTCAAGTCTTTGAATTTGAGAAATATTGCCTGTCAATATTTTCTACATTAGTTAACTTATCGACATGCATTTATGGTAGTCTATAACAAGTGAATTTTTATCTTATAAATATTATATATCTATTGTTTAAGTGATAACACATTATGGATTGTCTTGTTCTAATTTATACTTGCATAAGAACATATGCCCTATAATGGATATTAATTTTCAACCATTATAGATTGAAATTAAATTGAGCTTTTTCCTCATAGTATGCATTTCACAACCCAATTAAATATTAATAAAATTGAATTATGCACAAAAGGCTATATATAGCTATGGTAGAATTTCTTCATCTTTAATAAATATTGTCAGGGGAATAAAGAAAGCCACTTACACTAACTTCAGTTTAATCAACATGAAATTCTGGATTTGCTAATACACTTCTTTGAGGAAAATGAAAGCTATTTATATATAATAGAATAAGTAAATTTAGCTAATATGTTGTGCATGGTATATAAACACATTCAAATACAACTAGAAAAACTTATTAATACTTATTTATAAGGAGAAACAGAGCTCTGGAGTGACATCTGACATATGCTTCATCAATTTGATAACTGTCTTCTTCATTTATGCCTATATAACTTTTAAAGCAAACTAAGGGACAGAGGTAGTTATTACACCTAAGAAATTAATTGAAAAAAAGGAAATAAACGGACTTTCTTCTGTAGGTAATATTACACTTTTTAGATATACATTAGTACTCAGTAGATGATTTGTGTCAATTCAATTACAATCAATGATACACAACTGCTAGGAAGGGAATGTTTTCTAGATGTTCTGATCTGGATTGCCAACATTTACATTGCCGTGTTTGAAAACTTGGTTTCTAGAATAAAATGTAGAATTTGGCACATACATGTGTTAGCTAATTTTCTCTCATTGTTGAGACAAAATACCGAACAACCAAAGTTAAAAAAGGAAAGAATTTTTTTTCTTTTTCTTTTTCTTTTTCCTTTTTTTTTTTTTTTTTTGTGGAACCAGGGATTGAACTCGAACTGTTATGCTTGCCAGGGAAGCACTTATTCTACTGAGCCATCTCCCTGGTCCCAGGAAAGATTTATTTTGTTCACAGTCTGTAGAGGTTTCAGTACTTAATCAGCTGGCTCCAGGACAGAGTGGCACATAGCAGAGGGATGACAGTTCACGGCCATGAAAAGCAGTAAAAGCAATAAAAGGAGGATGGAAAAGCCAGTCTCTGTTCCTTATATTGCATGCAGGCTGCCTAACATAGGGCAGGGGTACAGTTGACACCCTTAATCCCAGCATTGGACCATGAATCAGTCACAAACTCCAGATTAAGCCACCTCTGAAATGCCCATGCCCCCATGACGGGATGAGGTTTTGGAGGGACATGTAGATACAAACCCTGACAATGCCTGGATCATAATTTTGCTCTGTCACTTTAAGTGAGTTATATAACCTCTTTAAAGTTTTTGCTTTCTCAACAAGATAACTGAATTATGAAACAAAACGAAACAAAACAAAACACTGGGCTGAGGGTTAGCAGTAGCCAGCCTGGTCTTCAGAGGGAGATCCTGGCTCAATATAAATAAAGAGCAGTGAGTATAGCCTGGGGGCAAAGGAATTGCCTCGTATGCACAAGGTATGGCTTCCATCCTTAGGACTCAGAAAAAGAAGAAATGATATCTAGCTAGTAATAGGTTGCATTCGGGGTTGGGTGGCATCCTGTGTGCAGAGGCCTGGTAATGTCATAAATGGTTAGTGCTTTATTTTCCTCACTCTATGGTCTTCTAGCATCCTTATCCAAATCCAGTGAGCCAATACACTAGAAAAGCTGTCTTCCAAAGGAAGAAAGAAAGAAAGAAAGAAAGAAAGAAAGAAAGAAAGAAAGAAAGAAGTAAGGGAGTGAGGAGGAAAGGAAGAGGAGAGAAAGACAGAGCTTTCATGCAGCGGTCATGTCGTCTCTGAAGTGACCACCAACACTGTTAGAGCTGAAATGTAATTCGTTAGTGATGGTTTTTATCACCCCAAAGCATTTGTGAGAAACTTTCCCAGATGTGCCACTGCAGCCGGCAATAGCAAGTCCATTTGGCACCACCCTTTCACTAAAATTCTCAAAGAAGCAAATATGAACTGAATAATTTTTGGACATTTATTCCTCAATGTTCAGTTAGGAAACAGCAGGAGGTTCTAGGATATCTTGCTACTCACCACAAGCTTTGCCCATACATTCATCGCATGGGTGCTTCGTGCTTTAGTCTCTTGGGGACAAGGTACACCCTATTGTGGCATGCCTTCTCTTCCATCTTTCTTAGTGACTGTCACTAATGTATATTTACGAGCGTGACAGTTCAAAATTTAGCTACTGGCATGAATGCAAAACGGCTTATTCATGCTGTTTCTATGCCTTACGTTATTTCAGATTGTATTTAAACAATCACTGGGCTGCGGAGATAGCTCAGCTGTCTAAGAACCCACCTCGGCAAGTGCAAGAACCCAGGTTCGATCCCCGATACCACATGTTGTGCCGTCCTGCCCCAGGCCACGCTGAGTCGGAGACTGAGTCAGGGTGTGGTGGCGCTGGGGACTCTAAAACAAGAGAATCACTAAGTCTCCCAGCTGCATAGTAAGACCCTGTACCAAACACATTTAATTAATTAATTAATTAATTAAACAACCCTATTTTTCCCTCAGTTCAGGGTGAGGACCAAACTGACATCTTGGGTGAGCATTTTCTTTCTTCCTTTCAAATTCCATGAAATTGCTTATCGCCATAGAATGAGAGCTGAGAATAACAGTAAAAAGGGCAACAGAAGAAATACAGTGAAAAATTTAAGATGATACACCTTAAAGTGAAAAATCCTTGTTTTTCCAAGGCTGTGTCCGAACTGCTCAATGGACACCAAGGAATTAAAAAGACAAAACATCAGAGGAAAGGACACTTGCTGAAATTAAACTTCAGCCCAGCACTGCCTATTGTACTGTGATAATTAAGAGTAAAAGCAGCACAGAGTGCTCAGCAATAGATAATGCAGGAGCACAGCAGGCATGTTGCCTCTCTGAGTAAGCCTTTCATAGAAATTTGTGGGCAACAGTAACAAAAGAAAATCCTCTGAGATGTGGTTATGGTTTTATTGACACAGTGAACTACCCAGCGCCCCAGTTGCTCTGACTGAGAATTGATCCTTTTTTTAATGCTTTTTATAGACCCTGTTTCTTTTCATCACTGTGACTGACTAGAAAGCCCGTCTTGAAAAGTAAATACATACCAAGACACTTTCTAATAATAATAGGCTTAAAATGACGACAGTCACTTTCTTCCTGAAAAATTTCATTTAACACAGGTATGGCGACTACATTGAATATGTTTTATGCAACTGTTTGTGTAGTGGTATACCTTTTATACAATGGATAGTGGTCTTAAATAATTAATACTAAACATTTTAAAATAAAAATAAGTGAGGACTGCCTGCGCGAGTAAACCTAGCTCACCAGTGCATGTGTAAACAGATAACAGTTCTTAACATCTTCTCTAATGCTAATTATTGAATTTGCTATACATCATTAGATTTAAAATCTTATCAGGCACAATTAAGCACATTTTTAGTTTTTCATCTTATAAGCCATTTCCCATTTAACCCTCTTTAATAGTAATGAAAATATATTTTGTTTACAACACATGTTTAGACTATGAACTCACTTTCTTAAAACCATGAAATTAGAAGTAAAAGGGTAACTGAATGAAAAAAAGGGGGGATGTAAATGAAGGACCATTTTGTATCTGTATATACAAAACAGGATAGATATACAGCTACTTTCTCT
>NDGM011177238.1:0-16130 GCA_002564305.1 Octomys mimax | reverse complement strand
TTTGATTTGAAACTGTCTCATTGCTATTTGTTTATCAATAAAATTATGAAAAAAATATTAAAAATAAAAATATATATTTAAACTAAAAAATAAAATAAATATAAAAGAGGCAAAAAAGGAAACAGAAACACAAAGATTTAATCATCACCACTAGATCATGTACTAGTAATGATTTTGTTGCACAGGTAGAGAGTGATGGCTATTTTTTAGGACACATGTGGCCATGTAAAATATACTGTTTGATTCACTACCTGTTAGTCCAGTTGATTAAAAGATACCAAAGAGTCTGTTTGGGTATTCAATAAGTAGCTGTTGAATGAGCCTGGGCATGTTAGGAGTTAAGACCACAATAATCTGTATTTGCTGTCACAGGGCTTGCTGCACATGAAGAGTGTGAAAGATATCTTAGCAATCATTCTGGCTTTTGGAAATTACATGAATGGAGGAAATAGGACTCGGGGTCAAGCAGATGGATATAGTTTAGAAATCCTGCCCAAACTCAAGGACGTCAAAAGTCGGGTATCTATTTTTCTTAATGAGTTTCTATGTGTGCTTTGCCATTATTTTCCTTCTATATTTTAATTTTTAAAACAATGGTATTCCAGATCATTCCACTTATCTGTATCTTTCTTCTAGCAATGATCATTAATTTAATAGCATTCCTTTTTTCTTTGGGTTCTTTTGGCTGCTGGATACAGATAGGTTTTTCATGTTAGATTTACTTTTCAGTGACACAGTCCCCAATCCATGATTAAATACACAGAGAGATGACAGCATACAATGCTGAAGTCTGCTTCAGCTTATTGTTGGCTGCTTATAATTTACTCTCTTGAGTGGGAGGACTGCTGAGTCATCAGTTGAGCTTAGCATTTGAATTATTCTTTTGTCCCAACAATTGGTTTGAGGTCTACTGTCAGACTCTCCAATCCTGCTTATCATTTGGCTCCACACCCTGCAGTGCTACCTCTTTAGAAACAAGCAGCCCATATCTGGGGTCCCACAGGGAGCAGGGGGTGGAGGGAGGGAAAGCACACTGGAGAATTCAAATTAGACCCCTGTGTATAGGCCACAAAGGCTGCCTTGTGGGAAGGCCTGCTTGTCCCTGGCCTCTCAGGGGCCATAAAGTGGCCTAGTTTTCCTTTTATGCTGCCCCTGATCACCATTAAGAACACACAGTTTTTGAAAGATATCAGCACATCGGGATGGTTTTCTATTCTGTTTCCTAGTTTCCTTTAGCACTCTCCACCTTCTTCTGACTTGGTTCTATGCCAGAAAAAAAAATTTTTTTATTCGTTTAGTTTAGCATTTATCTCAGAATGAATTATCTGCTCCCCTCCCAAAGGAAAGTGAAGTGTCACTTCTTTATAAGACTTTCATTAAAAGAAAAAAATGGATGGGACCAGGAAGAGGGAGAAAAATCTTACCAGTCTTAAAACAGAATTAAGACCATGTCTCATGAATTGAAAGTGTCATATGCTGAGATTTCAGCTCTCAACTGTTTATCATGTCAGAGTCTTGTGTGAACAACTGTCATTTCGGTTTCTCTTTTAAACCTAGGATAATGGAATTAATCTGGTGGACTATGTTGTGAAGTATTACCTGCGTTACTACGATCAGGTAGGAAATGGCACTATGTGGGAAATTGCACTAATGGGCTTCAACCCTTTATGTTCTTGGCGTTCAGAAATTGGATGATAGATCGATGGAAGGAAGGGTTACAAGACCAACATAGAATACAAGGGCTCTCTGAGTCCATGGTTTACAGATGAGAACTCTGCTACTAAGTTGGCTTATATGAAGGGAAGCATTATTCAGTGTTATAGCCTATTGATTCTCAATCCACTGTATATCATAGCTTTAGAGAGAACCCTGGGTGCCTTGGTACCTTCTGGCCAGACTGTGAGGAACTCTAGAGCCATTGAGCAAACTGGGTTCAGTTGGAAATGGATTCTGAGATATAGAATAAAATTTAAGAAAGAAGATAGAGTAACAGAATTATATCAGTAATGCATCTGTCATCAAGTTGGAGCCAGGAGACATAGATTTTGAAAAAATCTTCTCTGCTTAGATTGTATTTGAAAGAGAAATAAACATTTTTGTGAGACTCCACTTAACATAATTTTTTATTTCATTCCTTCTTGTTAAAGTGGGAACAAGGAGCCCAAACTGAGAAGAAAAGGAAGATTATTGTTAAGTTGTTGAGAAATATAGCAATCATATGAACAGAGAAAGTCTCAAGGAAGATGTTGTTAGAACTCACTCTAATTAGCCATGTAGGTAGTATTCACAACACACTGAAGAAAAACGAAGATTCCAGGGTCTTGTGTTCAGAAAGCTTTGAATTTCACCCAACACATGAACTAAATACTCATAAACTGTGTAATCATTTTCCTGCCCTTCTCTCCAATCTTCACTATGGGTTTATCTGTTCGGAATGAATCTCCAGTCAGGTTTATCCCAGTCCACCAGGTTTCTCTCCTACTTCCAGCCAGGACATCCTAAACTGTGGTCATTCTGGAATGAAGCTGTGTGCTCATTTTTGCTTCTTCTTGGTCCTTCAACTAATTGGTTTTCTGCCATCTTTCTGTATTTCTCTTTCCTACTTACTCCAGACAACTTAGGCTGTAAGTCAACTAGTGTGGAGAACGCAGTGCTTTCTGTCTCGCTTCTGGCCCTCTGGACAGCACCACTCTGTGCCACCCCACATCTTCATGACATGTGGCTCTGGCATCACTTTTTTTTTTAACTCAAAGCAGAAATGACTCCCCATTTACAAGCAAATTAAGATGTTACACAGTATAATTCCAACCTTTTATAACCATGCCTTTTTAGCTTGCCCTGTACACATATTCTGTGATCCAACCCGACTATATTTTCCAAACACACACTGTGCTTACTTACTAACATGCTTTTGCTTTTGATGCTCTCCCTACCTAGCACTATCTTAATCTCCAGCCATTGTACAAAACATCTCTTTGGTCTTATACTGCTCTCCAGAAATAATACATTTAAAGATCTTTTCATGAAGACTCTCAATGATGTTGTATGTCAGTAATATAGTAATATATGCTTATAGATTTACCTAGAAAAGCATAGAGCTGTTTGAAGAACATTACATAATTTTACTGAAAGCCCTAAGAAGGACTTAAACATATAAAGGCAAGCAGAAAACAAAAAACAAAAAACAAACAAACAAACAAAAAAAACAGGTGCACATACAGGTGCATGCAGGGAAGCTCAACATCATTAATAAATATAAAAATGCAAATTAAGACCATAGCAATATCACCTCACATCTTTTCAGAGAGCCACTATTTATTAAGAAGCAGAAAATAAGTGTCAACAAAGATGTGCGGATTAAAATCCTTGAGTGTGATTGGCAAGAATGTGAAATAGTAAAAACGCAGAGGTTCCTCAAGATATTAGCAATAGAGCTACCACATGATGTAGCAGTCTCACTTTTGGGTTTTGTTTTTTTTTTTTACTTTTGTGTTTTTATGCAAAGCAAAGAGATGGCTGCACTTCCATGTTTCTTGCAGCATTATTAAAAATTAGCCAAAATTTAGAAATACTCTAAATATCAACAAATGAATAGCTAAAGAAACTATAGACTATTATTCAGTTATTAAAAAAAGAAAAAAATAGTGTCCATGCTGCAATGCAGATTAACTTTTAACATTATACTAAGAAGAAAGTAATCCAATTACAGAAACACAAACATTATAGTTCTTTTATAAAAGTAACCAAAATACTCAAACTTGTGGACCTGTAGCTGGCAGGTACTAGGGGAAGATGGAGATAGGAATTGATGTCCAGCAGATCTCCGAGTTCAATCATGCAAGGCCTAGTTGCTGTGCACACTGTTCTTAAAGTTAGCAGTATTCTACTCTATACATAAAAAGTGGATAAGAGAATTCATCTTTGTTATATGGGTTTTATATAGTTTATATATTTTAGATAATATTATATATTTTGTTATGTTTTTACTCTACCTTTTTAAAGTAATACATACCGCAGTGGAAAATATTAGTTAAAATTGCAATCTTAGAGATTGAAACAATGATTTAAAATATTATATGTGAGAACAATGCAATTTTTAATCAGAATTTAAAAACAGGAATATTATAAAGATAATAATTGTTGATTAATTACTAGTTCAATAATTCAAGAAAATGGAAATAAAATCTCAGAAATGGACCAATGAAATGTGCTAAGTAGTGGATAAATGAATAATTTCAAGTAATTGCAAAGAAGAAAAATTTAAATGATGTCCTCTACCTTATACCAAAGACCAAAGTAAATTTCTAAAGAATTGTTAACTGAAAAAAAAAAACCCAAACAAAATATCATAAAAGGAATGTAAGAAAATATATGCAGATAGTGTTTTAAATTTTGAATAGTGAAATTCTTTCAAAACAGAAACAACAAAAGCAAGAATGATGACATCAAATGCAGAAAAGTTAAAAAAAAAATCCTTCATTTCCTAATTAAAATATTTTAAAACCTCAGCATCTCAAAAATGACTTAAAGAAAACCCACTTGTAAGTAATATACTGGGGAAAATATTTGCAATAGAAGAGACAAGTCCTTTAGAATTAGTAAGGATGAGATGACATGTCCTTTCTCATAAAAAATGACAAGATACACAACAGGTAATTTAGAAGAGCAATAGATATAAATTTCCAACTAGATGCGGAATTGGCAGTGTATGTTGACCACATCTTTCTCACAACTGCCACGTATAGTTCACCAGGTTATTCTGTTTACAGCTGCTAGGTCAAGGGACTCATACCTCACCTGCCCTCAATGTACCAAACTCCTATGAAGGGGGCTTTTTAAGAAATCCATATGAAGACACTCTGTCCTTGTCAAGCTGTTTGCCTAGGGAGTTGTGCCTATCTGCAGCGGACCCATTTTCCTAATTTATGTGCATGACCTACTTTTGAGCTCATTGTATCAAAACCCACAGAAATACAGATAACTTTTCTAGGAATTTTCGACCTCAAGAGATGAAGCACTTATAGCACTATTCTGCTTATAAAAAATGACAATAGCAAAATACTGGGAAAATATTTGGCTATCTAATGATAGGTACTAAGGTCGAATAAATGATGTCATTCGTACTGCAGAGTAACATACTACTATGAAAAATGTTTATGGGCAATTTTATGATACTAGAAATTATTACTGACTGGTTTTAAATTAATATACATATATTTATATATATATAATCTCAAATATATGTAAGCACAGAAAAATTTGAGAAGACATGTATTCAAATGTGTATTTCTAGATGTTAAGATTAGAAGAATGAATTCTTTTGATTGTTTGTATTTTTAGTAAGGGTCTACAGGGTCTCACTATGTAGGTAAGACTCATAGTGGTCTGCCTGTTTACATCCTCCCAAGAGCTGGGATTACAGGCACACGCCACCACGCCCAGTCTCAGTCACCTTCTCAGCACGCCTCAGGGGCAGGGCTGGCATGGCACATCAGGGATCGAACACTGGCCCCTGTGTCTGCCTAAGCAGGCACTTTAATCTGCTGAGCTATTTGGCTGGCCCAAGGAGAATGAATTCTTAAATTTTTCTTTGAATAAACATAATAAACATGTATCACTTTTTTAAAATGGAAGAAAAGAAATACGGAAAAATAATGCAGTCCAATTTTACGTGCTACTCCTTCCATGAAGTTTTTGCTTCTATCCTTACCTCTGTAGGACATCACTGAAGCCCTCGCTTCTGAAGCGAGAATGACTTCCTTTGAACCTCTCATGCAGCACCTTCTGTTGCCCTGGCTGTACCTCACCAGGCAGTCAGCCAGCACCGTGGCTGTCCTCCCTGAGCTGCCACGTTCATCATTGTCTCCTTTTTAGTGTCTGCAATGCAGGTTCCACTAAGCCCAGGCTGAGGCAGATACAATACAAATATCCACAAGAGGGTAGTGAATGCGTCTTATAAAGAATTAAATGGAAAGGTTGATAGCTAATTTGGGGAACAGGAAGACATACTGTGTGCTCCAGGAAATTTAGAAACAGTGTCTGAGTTCTCCCATGCCTGCAGTCACACACTGAACTACACAAGAAGTGAATCAGATTTTCTCATAAGATTGACATTGAACCTGACAACTGCACTTGATTCAGTTCTCATCTAACTGGTTTGGGATTGGAAGCATGGAAAGTATCAAGTGGGTGAACAGGTCCCCTCCTCCCCTTCGGACATCAGATAAATGTAGCAGAAGAATTATCCTGAAGAATCTTAAAAAACAACACTTCTAACCCTCGGTTGGCATAGCATGGGGATTTTTTTCTTCTATTTACCAAGTCAAATACATTGTTTGGAATGTTGAGTCTTTGCTTATGATATATGACCATCATTGAACCCAGTGGGATTTGTTTTATGGAGGAAAAACTTATAAGGATAGCTACAAATATGGGCTAGACCCAGTCTAGGAAAAATAAAAAGTCTGCATTTGTGTAGTTCTTTCCTGGCTTTCACTGTGCAAAATGCATTTCACTCAGCAAAAGTGTGAAAGTATGAGATTTATAAAGCAAGCCTTTTCCCTGAGGAATGTCAGTGATGATTTCTGTGATTAGTCTTGATGAGCAATTAGCTGAAGAAAGATGCCTTCTGCTCCAGGTTTCCTGCATGTCTGGTGGTATGTCCAGGTCTGATCTGTGGAAGTTAAGGAAATCCGTTCAGTTACATCTTTGAAATCCCACTGAACAATTTTCACAAGAGCTTCTACCAAGCTGATTTTTTTAAGCAGCATTTTCTCTCTCTCTCTCTCTCTCTCTTTTTTTAAGAAAAATGGGAACCAAGGCTGGGTCTGATAAACAGTTCAGAGGTGAGAAGAGACACAGTCCAGTGCCTGAGCTCTCATTCTAGGTACCCCTGGGTGGGGGTGTGCGGTGGTGCCTTAGATGTTCTGTCTTGACTCAGCTTAGTGTATTGCACTCATTGATTTTTAAGTAGCAGAATAAGTATAGGAGTATTTGAAAAACCCAAAACATTGTGTCATTATAAAATGAGAAAAATTGCTTCTCCAAGCCTCCCAAATAAACCTAAATAGTTAAAGGAAGGGGAAAAGTCCAGAGAATTCCTGAAACCATGAGAAAAATATGACAAAACAAATGAAACTAGGTATCTGCTGCTAAAGGTACAAACTTCACAAAACAGTGTTTCCTAGGTTGCCTGTAACGTTGCCCACCACCCAAAACCAGTTTACTGATACCCCCACCACTGTACAGCATACCTAGGACAAGACTTCATTCCTTTTCTTGGGGTGTTTACAGTCTGATGGGAAGACATATAAGCAACACAGCAATTTTGAAATGAGCAGAGTGAGTGCTGCAACAATGTATCGGGAGCACCTGTAGGAGGAAACAGGTTACTGCTGAGAGGTGGAGGAAACCGGCATTTGTTTTGAGACTGAAGAGTAACAACAAATGAGGAGTTGTGAAGAGTCTCTAAGGAGGGATTGGGAAAGGGATATTTTTGTAGACAAAGGCCTTGCCTCAGACACTTTTCTCCTGCTGGGACAAAATACCCGACATTCAGAATTAAGGAAGGCAAGGTTTATTTAGCTCACAATTTGTGGAGGTGTCAATCCATACTCAGCTGGCTCCAAGGCAGACTGGCACATGGCAGAGGGTAGTGATTTTTGGTGGCAGAAAACAGCAAAACAGCAAAAGCAAAAGGGAGGAGTAGTAGCAACAATGGCAACAGAGACCAAACTCTGTCTCCCTTATGTTATATTTAGGCTGTCTGCCCCATCCTGGGTGAAGCACTCACACCCATAATCCCAGCAGCACTCACACCCAGAATCCCAACACTGGGTTGTGAATTAATCACAATGTCCAGAAATCCACCCCCATGACTGCATGAGGCTTTGGAGGGGCAACTAGACACAAACCACACCAGGCCTAGAGGCAAGAGACTGGCCTTTTCTGTTGTTTAATGAAGGTTTAGGAAAGGGAGTTGGAGATAGGGGGAAGGTAGACGTAAGGCTGTGGATGTCGACAGAAGCCAAATCATAAAGTGCCTTGTAAAGCAATTTTAGAGCTTGGAATTAGTCCTAATGGCAGTAGGAAAGATGGAATGTGAAGGAAAGCTGGCAAAGTAGTGCATGTGGAGACAGCAATAAGCGAACACTGCCTAAGATATGCAAGGCGCAAAGCTGACATTAAACAACTCAGGGGAAAGGCAAGTGAGGCTGCAGAAGATATTTGAGACTCAGCTTATGTTCCATTGTGCTGGAAGATTTTTGTCCCTTAACAACATTTCTCAGTGAGGCCCTTTGTCAGGTTTAGCTGTGGAGTTTGTTCAGGTCATACCCAAACATGCCCTCAGTAAATATCTTCTAAGATAAGCCACACAACATTTGGGAAATCTTTGCAAGTACAGAGAGAATTTGGTCATGTACTCATTCAGCCCCAAAGCTTTAAGCTACAGAGAGAAGCAGGAAAAGGCACAGGGAATGTGACGGCGTCTTCGGCCATAGCAGCACATTTTTCTGGTTCACATCCATGTGCATATATGATAAATGAGTTATCTAAACCCTAACATGGAATGACTCAAGCAGGGACTTTGAATGTAAATACGTTCATCTGTCCTACCTATGCACTTATCCATGGGAGGAGTCTTTAAGACCAGGACATCGCCAACAGTTTCCTCTCGATTCATAAGGGCAAGACACAATGTAGTCTGTGCCATGACCATGGGGCTGACCTCAGCGCCATAAGCCAAAAAGATGTTGAGAAAGACAGAAGTACTTCTAAGTGGCAAGTCCAGGTGTAGGAACAGCGGACAAGTGTTGTGATGATGTGTATTTGATCATGGAATGTAAAACTCCCTCGCCCAACTGAAATTTTGGAATTTCAACTAAAGGTGACAATTGGGAAGTAAGGTGTACTTTTGTTTACCATGTCTTTAGGAAGCTGGGACAGAAAAGAGTGTTTTCCCCCTGCCTGAACCCCAAGACTTCTTTCTGGCTTCCCAAGTCAAGTTTGAAGATCTCACTGAAGATTTGAGAAAGCTGAAGAAGCAACTAGAAGGTAATAGAAAGAAATCTTTATCAGACAGTAGCTAAGAGTACTTTTTAAAAACATGCTTAGAGGATTATCTGTATCTGGCTCACAGAGTAGAATTGGTACAGACTTAATGAAACTGGGGCCCTCCTGGAATTTTTTTACTCTTAGCATTGTTGGCAGTTGCTGTGTTTATGCATCTTTCTCCTTTGCTAATGTTAGTTGATCATTTGTTTATTATGTCTATATCTTGTCACATTGACATTCAGTATTTACAACTTTATTATAATAGCAGGAACCCTTTATTAAAAGCATAATTTTTTCCCTGTTATTCTTATAAGAACAATATCAGGAAGGAATCACATTATCTCCATTTTATAGGTGAGAAAAATGAGGTTTAGACAAGTTTTGTTCATGGAGTCAATAGCAGGCGGATGTACCTCCCGCTAACCAGGTCTGTCCAATTAGAACTTGGGCATTTTCTTAGCCTATTTACTTTGCTTCCTGACATCCATGTATGATAACAAGACATACAGTAAACATTCTATTTCAGTTTAATTTCATTTTTAATTATAGAAACAAAATGCTGAAAGCCCCCTTTGGCTCTTTGCAAAGCTAAGTTTTGCTTGGGTGGGGCTTTTCCTTTGGCATTTCTGGAGTCTTGCACTTTCACCGTGGAGACCTTTCTTTGTCCAGGACTATAAATCTACTTGCCTGGGAGCTCGTGTGCTCCAGCTCAAGTGCTCTTCAGGGTCGAGGGAGCACGTTAATGTGGAAATGGAGGCCAGAGTGCCAGGACGACAGCCCGAGGAAATTGAAGAGTTTCAACCAGGAATATTTTTATACTAAGACATAAAATAAACATTTTTAAAATGTTTATTGTGAAAGAGTGCTCAGAAAATTAAGGCTTAGGCAAAGAACAGCTTGGAAATGGAAGCAAAATGGGAAAGGTCTGCTCCCCAGTGGCAGGGAGAGCCATTTGTTTTTTACTTTAGGCAGAAAATTTGCTTAAGTAAGATAGTAGTTACAAGTGAATGTTTCAACCTTGTAAATTGTTTTTAAAGGAAAATGTGGGCTTTTTCTATTTTGTTGTTGTTGAAAGAGCAAATCGGACCAAATGGATATTCTCTTCAAGAATACCACATGGGGCCTTGCAGCCCTTTTTCTCTCCTACAGAACTGACAGCTTTATCCTTATCTAAGATGAGGTGCTTGATGGCTGTTGGAATAAAGCAAAGCAAAGCCATCAGGCAAGGCTTTTTCTGTCCCTCTCTATTGGCAGAAATGGGCCCAGGCCTGGCCTCAGGGCAGCAGCACGTGTTAGTAAGGAAAGATGGGAGCTGTTCACACCTTGCCAAGACCGACCAAGCAGAGGGACCAACTGACCAACCGAGTGCTCATCTCTGTGTCTCTTTGCTCTCATAAAACCCTGGGCCTGACCCCTTGTGCGGGTTTTTTAAAAGAAACCTGATCTCTGTTTGATCTTTCCCTTTCTCCTTCCAGGGGCCATCTGCCTTCCTGTGACATTCTTGGGAATGTGATGATAAATAGCAGGGATAAGAACAGTGACTTAGGAAGAAAGTGGGAAGAGGGCTCCAAGGCCCCAGGGAGGCACCGAAGTGTTACCCAGACTTCTTCCTATTCCAGCTGACACTGTCCTCAGCCAGTCTTTGGGAAATACAGACTTTCTGAAGCAGGTAGAGCTCTTGAAGGAAGCAAAACTGAGCGTTGCTTCAGTTGTTTCTCTTACAGCTGGGTTTCCCCAAAAGACACAAAGTATCACAAAACAAATGAAGAAATTCCTTCCCACCCCACACAAACTAAATATTTAAACAAAAACGCCCTGCTAATCTTTAGAGATGCCAGTATTTTTAACACATGAAAGGTACCCAGTAAATATTTAAAGGAAATATAGAGCCTGGATTCTCTAATGAATTTCTTTTTCTTCTAAATACCATCTGGCAAAATGGCCAGAGCTGTGGCTCCGTTTCATCTCACGTCCCAATCAAGTTTCACGTCCCTTTCCATAAGGCCTTGGTGTGAACCAAGATTGAATGTTTAATTGAAGAGGACATAATTTTCACACATACAGCAAAGATTTGATTAGGCTTTGAGGTTTATTGTAGCCATTAAAATGTCGTAGCTGCTGGCAAAATCCCAGAAAATGTCTAAAGCTAAACCAGATGTGATTAGCAAATTTCAAGAAGTATCAGGCTCCAGTTATTTAAGCAACATGACCCTTGAAAAGAAAGTTTTTTGAGTAGTGTTAACCATGCTATAACAATAGAATATGTACTAACCTATGGTTGGTGGTCATACAAATGGCACTGGTACAAGTAGGAGCTGTCAAGCATCTTTCAGAGAGACAAGAACTTCGATTAGCATTTTTGTGAAATACATGTGCAAGGAATTATAGTATCATTGACAACTTATAGTGTAATTATTATTTAACAGGTGCTTTTTACAGAGATCATCTCTTTGAATCCTTATGATGATTCCATGAAAACATGATTATTTCTGGCCTCTCACAAGGTAAAGAGGCTGAGTGAAGTTCATGATGCTCACGTACCTGGCTGGTGTTTTAGGGGTGGTCATCTAACAATGTTTTGAAGCTAGCTGTGACTCCAAAGCATGCATGTATTCAACATCAGCATAGCCAACCTTAGGCCTAGATGTGTGCATGTCATTGAGATCCAAACACAAAGATATATTCAAAGTACAAATCTTTGTGAAGAGACAAATGACAGGAAGAGGGTTACTAAACCTGTGTTGGCACCCATGTGTGCATGCACACTCTCAGGGCCATATGTATACACTCTCAGATTGGACAGACAGAGGAACAAACGTCCTTTGGGCTGAGGATAGGAAGGGAGAAGGACAGTCTAGGTGGGGGCTTAACCGAATACACGGCATTCATGGGATTAAGAATTCAGACTTCGTAATCGAATGTGTAGTTTTTACTGGCTTGACAGAAACAAGAACTTGTTAAGCAACCAATACCTACTGAACACACTCATTTTCTGGAGCTCAGGATGTAGCTCAGTGGGGGAACATGAAAGGCCCTGGGTTCAGTCTTCAGCACTGTGACCAGCAAACACATTCATTTGCTCCCTTGTCAATGGAACAATACAGTACCTGCAACACAGGACACTGGGTGCCCACTGGCTCCTTAGAGTGAGGAAATCTCCAGTAAAGCAAATGAGGACATGCACCTTTGATTGGAAAGTGTGAACCCTGTAGAATCAACTCCTGTTGCTGAGTGGCCAGCTTGTTCTATGTGTGAAATACCTGACTGCAGAAGCACTTATGTTTCTTTGTCTGTACCATGAAGACAGAACCAAACATCTTTCCTTGTCGTTTGTTGTTTTTGTTTTTGAGGTACTATATACTGAGCCCATGGCCTTCATATTGGGTGCATCCACAGTTCAGCCAAATCTTTTTTCTTTTTTTAATATATTTGGTGGTTGCAAAGTCTTACTATGCAACTCGGACTCATGGTGATCCTCCTGCTTTCAGCCTCCCCCATGCTGGGCTCACAGGCACACACTACTACGCCCAGACTCTGGCCAGCTCAGCCTGCCCTGGGGGCAGGGCTGGCATGACATGTGGTGCCAGGGATCAAACTGCCATCCCTGAACTTGCCTAAACTCACCTGAGCAGGTACCTTAGTCTGGCGAGCCATCTCACTGGCCTAACCAATCCTTATTTTGAAATAGTCTTACAAAATTCCCCAGGCTAGGTTTGAACTCTAAAGCTTTCTTACTCACCCTCTAAAGGACTGGGATTACAATTATGTTCCATTTCTCGGCAGAACCATGTTCTTCATGCTGGGGGACATGTTCCTTATTTTTAACTCTATAGCTCTTAATCAAACAATGATTTTATTACCCTGATACTACTGTGATATTATGAGAAACAGTTGAGATTTCACAGATAATAATCTTTTCTTAGGCTGGCGAGCTAGCTCAGTGGACTGAGTGCCTGTTTAGGCAAGAGCAGGGATGATCCCCAGTACCACATGCCACGCCAGCCCCAGCCCTGAGCATGCTGAGCTCACCACCAAGTCTGGGCGTGATGGTGCATGCCTGTAATCCCAGCACTAGGGAGGCTGAGAAGAGAGGGATCATATGAGTCCAGGCTGCATAGTGAGACCTTGTATCAAATGCATTAATTTTTTTTTAAATAGTAATCTTTTGTTTCTTACTCCTCAAACTTATTTCCTAGGAAAAACTCTGAAAGTATCCTTACCAACTCATATGTGGTAAGCAGAATAGTGGCCTCTAAAGATATCCAAACCCTAATCTGTAGAATCTGTGATTATGTTACCTTACATGGAAATAACAGACTTTGACCATGTTGAGATAGGGAGATTATTCTGGACTGGCCAAGTGTATCTAATCTAATCACATGGATCTTTAAAATGTATCTTAAAAAGCTGAAGGTTTGCCTTGGCTGGGATCAGAGAGAGATATAACTACAGAAGAATGATCAAAGGGATATAGCATTGCTGGCTTTGAAGATAGAGGAAGTAGGCATTGCGCCAAGGAATGTAGGAAGCATGTAGCATTGGAAAAGCAAGGAGCAGATTCTGCCTGGAGACCACAGAAGGGAATACAGCCTGTCAGTACCTTGGATCCAGCCCAGTGAGATGTATCAAACTTCCAACCTATAGAATGATGAGATATGTTTGTGTTGTTTTAAGCCACTTAAGTTTGTGCTAATTTGTTAAAATGGTATTAGAAGACTATTGCATCAGGTAATGGATCTCTCTTTCTGATTATCCCAGTTAATACTAGCCTCCTAACCCCTGCCCACCACACACAGCATTGCTAAGACCAGAGATGGAGGGTTTCCCCGGAGTGCCACTCACCGATATTGCATGAAATACAAATTGATGCTTTCTAGAAAGGAGTTTGTGGGCAAATAAATTTAGAAATGTTGTATATTAAAACTATATGGGGATTCACAGTACCCATTGAGCTTATTAAAGGCACTGGAAATTTCTGTAGCTTAAAAAATAAAAAGATTAGCCTGGTTTGAAGCAATATTTGCCAACGTAAAGCATAAAGCACTGGTTTTCTTTTATTTTCACTGGTTAGTGATATTTTATGGAACATAGATTTTTAAAGTGTATAGTTTAAGAAGAAAGATACTGATACTGCTATCTAATTTTTAAGATAAGACACGCATGTTTGATCAGTGTTGAGTGAACTCAATAAGAGGGATCATATGAGTCCTTGTGGCCTTTGTTCTTTGATGTAACTCTTGTTCCCTCATGGCTATATGATCCTTGCTATCTATGTAAAAAATAGTGACTCAAATCCTCTGTCATGTCTTGATGGCTCAGAGTCAAAAGCATTTGCACTCATGTATTTTTAACTATTCTAGTGTCATCTCTCCCAAATATACATTTTGGCACAATCCTCTGATCATGTTTTATTATGAATACCTCCTTCTATTGAAAGTAGGCAAGCTACATTAATTTGTAATGGAAAATGAGATGGGAACTCTTCAGATAGCTATTGAAAAATCAGCATATTCTGGAAAATTTACCTAAGAATAAAAATAAATTGCCTTTTTGGCTGAGAGTAGTTTGTACTCTTTCTCATTAAGGTTGAGATAGTTCATGAACTAGCTATTTACTAAATATGCCTTTGAAACCTACATTATTTCTAAGGAGATAGCTCAGCAGTCTAAGCGCTTACCTGGCAAGTACAAGGACCTTGGTACCACATCCCTTGCCAGTCCTGCACCATGCTGGCCACTTAGACCAGGTCTGATGGTGCATGTCTGTAATCCCAGCACTTGAAAGGCTGAGAAAGGAGGATCTCTACGAGTTTAAGCTGTGTAATGAGACCCTGTACCTAAATAAATAAATAAATCTTAAAAACAAAAACAACTACATTACTGGCCCTGTTATCCTTTATATAAATTGGGGAAATGTAATTAATAGTTATCCTTCAGTATGAGTTAAAAATTTGTTTCATAATGTTGGCTGAGATATAAGTTCCTGTTGTGTATTTTTTGAGATAAATTTGGTGTCTTTTTCTCTAAACATTGAAACCATATATTTGAACATGTCCTTTCTTATTTGCTACTTAGATATACTTGGGGGTACACTTACCCAGTTCTGTAGAAAAAAGACTGTTGAATCTTTGGATATCTGTTATTATTCTATCATGTTTATCCTAGAAATATTTATCTCAAAGTCTTAATTCTTTTATGCATTTTCAAATGAGACAATAAGGAAAATGCACAATTCAAGAAGTCAATAGATACTAAGAGGCTTGTGAGTGAGAACTTCTGCCATGCTCTCAAGATTCCTCCAGACCCAGCCCAAGCCCAGGCCCAGCTAGGGTATGGGAGAGCTTCCATGCTCCCCTGTACCCAATGGACCCATCTAGACGTAGCCTAGGCCCAGTGCATGAGTGAGAACTTCTGCCACACTCTCAAGACCCCTCCAGACCCAGCTAAGCCCAGGCCCAGGCCCAGGTAGTGTGTGGGAGAGGCTCTGCAATCCCCTGAACCCACTGGACCCCTCCGTACACAGTTCAAGCTCTGATTCAGACTGAGAACTTCCACCACACTCTCTGGACCCCTCCAGGACCACCCCAGGCCTGTATGGGTGAAACTGCAACTGAAGTCCCTGTAGAAAGGCTAGGGGCCACAACCACCCAACTAATCCAGGTGGAGAACATCTTTCCAAAAGGGCACAGTAGGTTCACTTCAAAGGGCAGCAGCATGAAGAAGCTGAACACAGCAGCCATACCCAAGCTAGGCACAACTGCATGAATTTAAACTTCATAGATCTGCACTCGAATTTCAGTAGGTGCAAAAGTTATAACTCCACCAAAGCTCTACACCAAAAGTCACAGGACAGTGCTATACAAAATGACAAATAGAAGGAGCAAAATGCAATCTCAGGCCACAAGCCCACCCAGAACAAGTGCAGAAGAAACTAGCACAGAAGAAATTGGGAATCACATAGCTGAAATGTCTGAATTAATAGCATTTAAAGTACAGAAACAATTGGAGAAAGGTATAGAGGAACTCAGATCAGAAATAACCTCTGAAAGAAAAAATCAATCTCTGAATTGATAGCAT
>NDGM011177226.1:0-10316 GCA_002564305.1 Octomys mimax | reverse complement strand
AAAAAAACTACTCAAGGGTCTGGGGAGATTGCTTAGTGATCTAAGTGCCTGCAGGGCTGGGGAGGCTGAGATGGTAGGGTCACTATGATCTGAGCTGCCCAGCAAGGCCCTGTACCAAATAAATAAATAAATAAATAAATAAATAAACAAACAAATAGTTAAAAAAACTCAAAATAAGATATTATGGTTCCAGCATTGACTTACCTATATTACTGAAGTGTAGCAAGATTATTCATCCTATATAATTGCTAATATTTATACAGTTTAGAACATCCTTGTATTTAACAAAAATACAGAATTAAACCTAAAAATAGGTTTCATTCCATGTTTTCAGTTTTTATGTTTTATTAGAACGTGCTTATGTCACACACCAATTGCATGTCTGCTGGGGAGATTGAACAGTTGCATAGCACATCTCCATTCTTTTTTTCACCCCTTTTCCCTCCCCTTTTTCCCCCTCATTTATCTTGATCCCTTTCCTGTTTCAACAAAATCTATCTCCCTACTTCCTATTACCCATATCTTATTTTGCCCTTTATTTTTATTTTGGGTTTCTTATATAAGAGAAGCCTTTTTTGGTGTGTATTTGGTACAGGGTCTCTCTATTCAGCTTAGACTCGAAGTGATCCTCCTGTTTTCAGCCTCACCAGCTCTGGGATTACAGGTGTGTGCCACCACACTGGGTCTCAGTTGAGGCTCAGCATGCCCAGGGTGGGCCCATAGTTGTGTGTGGTGCTGGGGATTGAACGCCAGTCACTGCACTTGTCCACGTGGGCACTTAGTCCACTGAGCTATCTTGCTGGCCCTCCTTGTGATATTATTACATTATCTCAGTATAACACAGCTACAAGAACATATAAATGGATCACTGGGACTAAACAAATCTATGTACCTTCTCTTTTGTTCAGAGAAGTTGATAATTTCTTTAGTCTACAGGTAAAATCTCTTACATATTGATGGTAAAACTCACAAAGATTATATATGTGCCAAAATTTCTTGAATACTGTGTCATGCTACTCCTCATCATTAAACAACCAATCTACATTTCCTGGATGAAATGTACATCATTTACAGGAAATAATTATTTTAGGACATATGACTTATTTTAAACAGTATTACAAAATACCAAATAATAGTGAGTTCTTCATTTGAACTATGGTAAATTTTTCAGGTTTACAATGTGTTTGACAGTAGCTTTAGGTTTTTTTAAATAAAATATTGCTGGGGTCAAAATGTTTAACTTTCTCTATTCTTTATATGTGTTTAATTTTTCCATAGATATTTTAAAAATGAATAAAGGTGATTTTCAACTAACTTATAGATCATTTTTAGGTCAAAATTGAAATAATATATAAATTGTGGAGTAACTTTTGTAATGACATAGGATTTTATTTTGAGAACAGTGGAAGATTTCCAAAATGATTCTAAATTTTAAAAAGCAATGTATCTTACCTGGTAGCTTTCATTAAAACTCCATATCTCAAATATGAGAAAAGACTCTGGACTTCTACATTTTTGTGGAGAACTGTAGTTTGTAGAAAGTTTAAATTATTTTACAACTTCATCCACTACACCAGTAAACTAGGTTTTCTTATTCAGGAGAAGAGCTACTAAAACTTGCATTTAGGAATTCCTAAGAAATATGGCTGGGGCATATACTCAAAGCATCAACTGTATGTATGGTTTAATTCATGATTTTCTCAATCACAGAAGATAAAATTATGTAATTTGATATTTGAAACAAAAAAAGATGAGTTAGAATATTTGGACTATTTTAGTAATCATGTTAGTTTATTATTTAACAGAAAAGAAATCAGTGTTCATTTGACATAATTATCCAAGTTATGACCCAAAATTGAACCTATATATTGTGTCCGCTAACTATACCCTCAGTGATCCACATGCTCAACCCAAATGTGATGTCTCAAATTACATTTGCAAACCCCATTGCCCTTTGCTCTGTGGTTATTACCTTCCTTCCAAGGCAATTAGTTGCCAACTAAAATTATCAATGTTTTTATCTCAATTACTGTCTAAATTGTATTTGTGAATGAGAAGGAAAATATAATTAGTATTCTTTAGCAAGCTTCTATGTGTCCTGATTTTTCTCCATACCTCCAAAAATTCTAACCATCAAGATTTGGATCACATTTCCAAAAAATGAAAGTCATTTTTTTTCATTTCTAAATGTTTAAATCTTTGCTAGTTTGTTTTCTTGCTTATCCATCTGTCTGTCTGTC
The DNA here is from genome assembly GCA_002564305.1 of Octomys mimax. NCBI lineage: Eukaryota > Metazoa > Chordata > Mammalia > Rodentia > Octodontidae > Octomys > Octomys mimax. The sequence continues at coordinate 8,076 of NDGM011177226.1, read as the reverse complement.
TGTCTGTCTGTCTGTCTATCTATCTATCTATCTATCTATCTATCTATCTATCCATCCATCCATCTATAGAGACAAAGTATCACTGTGTTTTTCAGGCTTCAAATTCACAGGGATCCTCCTGTCTCAGCTTCCCAAGTACTAGGATTATAGGCATGTGCCACCACACCTACTTTAAATGCTTTTTGAATAATTCAATGTATGCTGTTATCAGATGATCTGTGATGAAGCATACTGGATATTTATTTAGACAATGAGATTTTTGAAATATGAATTCACACTGGCTTATTAGAATGAAAAAGGATATAAAAGAGAATTGAGGAAAGTTATGTACATGTGCTATCTCCCTACATTTAAAGTAATCATTACACGCTGCAAGCACATACTAATAAAATTATTGAAAAAGTAAAATGAAAAACTGATAATGCTGTTTTATGAAAGTATTGTGATATAAGAATACTTTTAGATTATATGAATTTCTACATGTACAAGCTTTTAAACAGACCAGTTATTTACCAAGAAACATGATATAAACAACTATATTCATTGTCCATATTTTCATTAACGTTTCACCTACTTATCAGCTGAATTATTTGTCTGTTTTTATGTTTAACTAAAAACAGCCATGGGCTCATCAGAAGAAGAAAATGAACTAGTTTTCTATGGCAATTATTGACTATTTCAATGCCAACATAACAAGGACAAAAATTATTCATAAACTTAATTTATATAGGCAGATTTCTGGAAATCTGACATACACAATAAAACATCTGTTATATTTGCATATGATATTTTTGTAAACAGATTTTACAAAATTCAATAAACTCCTTGTTTCAAAATATCACTATTATTGACTTTTGTAAAATTGTTTTTATCTTGAAATGAATGTAGTAATATAAGAACAAAAATACAAAATGTTTACTCACATTTGATATCAATAATATGTGGTACTGATAGCTTTTTGAGGCACTAAATGTAAGCAAAGATTAAGTTGAATTCAGTCTTGTAAAAGGAAAAATATTATGCTAGCTTTGTGCTTTTATTTCACTTAAAGAAAAATGTTAGTTAAAAAATAAAGGATGTCCCAGAGAGATCTTTTGTTTTTAATTAGAGAAAAACATAAACAATAATGTGGAACATGGGTGGTAAATATACTTTTGGGAAACAGGTATTAGTTTGGAGCATTCTATACAATGTTATTCTTTTTAGAATAATGTATTTGAAAAATTATTTGAAATCTAATTATAATTACTTTTACATGAATTATGATTGATTTTATTATCAATTATTTGTACAGACTTTGTTTTCATAATTTATTTGGACAAATGTAAGCAAAATTTGCATTAATCAAATTTCTCTGCATCAGATGAATAAAATATTCTATCACATCCTATATTTTACCAGTGGATTCAAAGTTAAATTTTCCCTAATAACTTGCTTAGTGTTAAGAAAAGAGAAAAGAAAAACCATACAAACTGTCTTTAATTTAAATTTGCATTCAAAAAGTGCTTGTCTGATATAATTCAGCTGATAAATATGAACCTATGTGTTTATCAATTCCCTAAGAAGATTATCTAAATCAACTCTGTGTAATTACCATTCACCATCTGCTCCACCAGGGCTTGCGCTGATCTGCTGGCATCTTGCAGTTTTCTGAACTTCTCAGCTTTTTCTCGCTCTATGGCCTGCAGCATGATAGCAAAGGTGAGTGTCTCAGTACAAGTATTGTGAAAGTACACAACAATTATAACTTCTGCTTGCCCTTTGCAGCCTTAATATTTCACTAGGCCATTTTGTCATAATAACTAAAGAAGTTTTTCTTACTCATGTCAATGCAAACATCAAAAATGGCTAAAAAAAAAACACAAGGCAATTTCCTCCTCTATTGCTATAATTTTAATAATATGGTTTTAATTCTTAACTTATTTTATATAATAATTTTGGACATATTTCAGTGCAATACTATTAAAAACAAAGGAAAAAGAAAGCTATAACAATGAAATATAAAATATCAGATACTTTAGACAAAATTCATCTTTCCAAGTTGTAGCACTGGATTATCTCCTGAAAACATAAGTATATTCAGTGTTAAAACCCAACTTGATTCTTCAGTAATGTATAAAGTAGAAAACATACCCCAACATGAATAATTTAGCAGAAAAACATATATTTAAATATGAGACTGTAGGATAATGTTTCTTTCCAACATAATCAAAGAATCCCATTTCCAAGAAAAATTAGATTGAGTTTCAATCCCCCTTACAAGCTCCTTTGTACATTCCTCCTCACCAGAACTTATTTTTGAACAACAAATGCAAAATTATTTAAATTAAGAAAAACTAGTAATCTATATTATAGAATTTATTTAACAATACCTCTACAGAAATAAATTTCAAACCACTATGCAGAACTATGCATTAGTATAGCAAGACCCTATCTCAAAAATTATACCTTACTATAATTACTATAGTTATTATACATTACTAAAGTAATACCCTACATTACTACTATAATTGTTAGCATGTCTATAATATAATATTCTCTATATCCTAAGACAATCACAGAAAAAGTCCTAATGAAATTAATATATAGTAATAGCAATATGTCTGAGATTAATAACAATAAAAATGATTTCACTTGATTTTGACGTGTAAGAGAATTCTCCACCAGATTATTCTTCAAATCTTCGAGGTTCCAAGGCACAATATTCAGTACACATGGAAGTGTGCATAAGAGAATCGGACACATGCTATAGAAAATGCATGCCAGGATGGAAATGTTCAGTGTCTTTGTTTTTCAGTGTGGTGGCCCATAGCATGGACACCAAGATAGCAAGATGATTGCCTGGTTCTTCACAATGAATCCTGACAGCCTTAAGGTCAGTTACCAACCACCTGTATATGTGAGTACTAAGCACCTGAAAGTTGGCCTTTGTGATAGAAGAAATGAATTTAGATTCCACTCAATTAAGTTTAAAAATCCTTATGTGGCCAGTGACAGCTATAATTGTGCAATACAGATAATGTGTTTTTTTTTCCTTTGAAAAGAAATGAAGATATAAATGTAACCAGGGCTAATATAGCAAGATTCAGAGAAATACATAAGAACCTACACTATTTCCCAAGCAAGTCAGGGACTAGCCAAAAGACTAATTAAAATTTAGGTTAAGTGAAGAGAGAAGTAAAACACTATAATGTAATATTCTTGTTTGATTTTTTTTAAAAAAATCTATAATCTAGCTTCAAAATATGCATTTGGGGGGGCTGGGGAGATAGATTAGCAGCTTAAGTGCCTGCCTAACTCATACAAGGTCCTGAGTTCAATTCTTGGTACCAAAAAAAAATGCATTTTTATTGTTATGGTTTGTGTGCATTTGTCCCCCCAAAGCCTCATGCAGTCACCGAGGCACAGTTCTATAGCTTGTGATTAATTCATAATCCACAGCTGAGATTATGGGTCTGAGTACTGCTGGGATTATGGGTGTGAGTGCTTCACTCAGCCTGGGGCAGATAGCCTTAATATAGTATAAAAGACACAGAGACACAGACTGGCTCTCTGTTGCCATTGCTGCATTGTTGCTATTACTCCTCCCTTCGCTCTTGTTGTTTTGCTGCCTTCTGCCACCATGAACAGCTGCCCCCTGCCATGTGTCAACCTGTCTTGGAGCCAGCTGAGTATGGACTGGAACCTCCATGAACTGTGAGCTAAATAAACCTTTCCTTCCTTCAAAAAATGGATTTTTTATTATACCATAGTATGTAGAAGATAAAAGCCAAATTTCATCTTACCAAAAAACTGTCACAGGAAAAAACATTTTAGTATCTTAAATACTGTTTGAAAACTTAAAAAAATACAGAGATTATACTGATGTGTGAATAAATGCTCCCAGGAACTCAATCCAAGAGTAGCAAGTAAAATTTTGGGGTTGTCTGAAATTTACATACACACAATGAACATGTTTCCATGAAGATGGAGAGTATCATGGGAGGTCCTTTCCTTGCTGATGGAACTGAAAAAAATCCATGAAAATTAAGCAACCACATGAAACTTGCAGTCAGATTTCAGATCTAGCTCCAAAATTTCCATTCCCTCAGTATGTCAACTGTTGGATTCTATATTTCCTTAGCAACATATTGTCACTGATTCTTTCTTTTTTAAAAATACTTTTAATCTTTTTTTGTATTTTATTTTCCCCTTTTATTTTTGTTTATTTTATTTTTTATTTTTCTATTAATTTTATTGACAAAGAAGTAGCAATGAAACAGTTTCAAAACAGATTAGTAGGACAGTTACAAAAATTAATACATTGCATATTGTTGTATTTGTAGTAGTTATTCATAGGACAAGATACAGACATGATATCTTGTCTAAACACTATTATTTCAAAACTTTCTTCTCATTGAATTAAGAGAAAGTGGCTATATATCTATGCTATTTTGTATATACGTATATATTTTTTTCACTACAAAACGGACCTTCACTTATATCTCCTTTTTTTGTTTACTTTTGTCAGAGATGGGTATTCCATTGCCATTCATGTATTTTTTGTATTTTAGGGAAGGATCTACAGGGTGTTCAGGGTCTCAGTATTAGATTGGACTCATAGTGATCCACTTGTTTGCAGCCTCCCAAGAGGTGGGATTACAGGCACATGCCATCACACCCAGTCTCAATTACCTTCTCAGCTTGCCCCGGGGGCAGGGCTGGCATGGCAGGCCTGGGGATTGAACCTGCAGCCCCTGAGCCTGCTTGCAGGTGCTTTAATCCACTGAGCTATTTGGCCGGCCCTAGCACAAAAACTAAACAACAATCCATGCAGTAGGTATTATTGGCCCTTAATCAGGGGGAGAAAGTAATGCACAGAGAGTTCATTGAAAATTTGAAAATGTCAATATAATCAGATTACAATAAAGTTCTGCCCACCAAATTACAATATGTGTACATTATTTTAAATATACATCATGGTATTTATGAGATACAATGAATCGTCTTTGTATAATCTCCCTTTACATAAGAAAATCAAGTAACTGAAATGTGTCATGTATGTGTACAAATTTGCTACAGTAAATGTGGTCATTATATACTGCAAATATGTATTAAAAAGTAAAAAAAGATTAAATTTTAAAAAAGGAAGGAAGAGTTGGAAATTCAGATGAAACATTAGAACCCTACTCATTTGTTTCATGTCCAGCCCTCTTTCAAATATAAGATATTATTTCTAGGAATTTTCTAATCAAATAGGCTTGAGCATATTAGAAATATAACTTGCAATGAAGGTGAGACTTTAATTCATATGTAATCAAGGATTCACAAATTATTAAGCTATTATTAATTCAGCAGGAACAACAAGATGCCAAAAGGCTTGCATGGCCACTCACAATGGACACCAACAGTCTGTAGGTTGATTACCAGTACCACACAGAGCTGAAATACTGGACTCCATTGCCTGATGCCTATTATATATGAATCAAATATCTGCTTAAAATATAGAGGCAAAGGTCCTAAAAGAAGTGATGAAGCTCACTTATGCTTGTCAATGATCAGGTAATATTTTGGTTATATTAGGCAGTATAACTTCAAATACAAATATTAGAACATGAAGGGAAATATATACACAAATGTGTCTTGAAAAGGGTGAAGAGTCAAGGACAATAAGAAATCTATGGAACATCTTACCTCAGACACAGTTATAATCAATTAGAAACAATAAAATTTATAGTAGAAATGTTAAAATAAGGAAGTGCTAAAAATGTTCTGGAAATATTTAGTTGTTGTTTAACTCATTTGAATTCTGTCTACTGCTTAATAGCTATAGCTGTTTGATCTTAACAAAAACACTAACCCTTTCTGATACACAAATCTTATGGAAAATAACAGGAAAGATACATGCCATTGGGTGTTTCCAAGGGAACTAAAGAGGTTCTTCATACAACCAATTTCCTAGGGAAGATCATATTATAGTACAATGAGGAGCTATGAATTGTTAATCTGGGACAAAGTGCATGGCATAAACTGAGGTCAAATCAGTATATGCATTCATTCTAATTAAAGGTGATCTCAATCTTTAGGAGGCATACAGAGAAAAACAGTGTTCACATAGGAGCTTGTTAGATACAGTATCTTACTAATAGAAGTTTATGACAAATATACCAATAGTCACACTTAGAAACTGTGACAAAGTTGAATGCCATTACAGAAACTCTGCTTTCTTTTGGGATCTAACCATGCATACATTCATCCTCAAATGAAATATATGGACTCCTATTTTCAAGTAGTTTGAAATTATTTTTCTAATGTCTCTAAACTCCTTTTTTCTTATAGAAACATGTATGAAATATATATTGGAATATGTATGAAACATATATGAAGCATAGAAATAACATAAAAATTAAAAAATACATTATGCAACAAATTAAAATAAATATTGAAGCAGAATATATTACTCAAAAAGGAAGGACCAAAAAAAGATAGGACTGTGTGCTATTAAGGAGGAATTTGGCCTTCCATAGGTCTACAGTGAAAAGTAAAATACATCTGGAACAAAAGTAAACCAAGAACAAAAATAATAAAGCTACCATGAAAATAACAATATGTGATGTATTAATTATTGTTACTCTCCTATTAGCCTGATTTGGAACTTTTTTATTTTATTTCAACTGTTCTTTTTTCTTCTCCTTAAAATTAAAAATACTAACTATACACCAATTCCCTTACTCAGTCCCATCAAACTTGCAATGACAAGGTCATCACTGGCTCCTAACCTACCAAATTCAATGGCTAAATCTCAATCCTCAGCTAAATTAGCATCACAATTGGATTCAAATTCCTTTTTCTTGTAAAGATTTATTGAAACAATTTCTCATTAAGTCCTTTCAGTACCACATTATACACACACACATATATACATACACATTCGTGTGTGTGTGTGTGTGTGTGTGTGTGTGTGTGTTCTTTATATCTGCATAGCCCTTGATCATCTTGGTGTGTATTAATAACACTGCATATGTTTTACATATTAATATTGATTAATTTATATATTTCTCACTAGCATACAAAGTACATAGTGCCAGATTTTCTCATTTTCTTTTACTACTCTATTCTATCTCCAGGGTCCAAAATATTTAATCTATGATAATGTCAAGGAGTTTCATCATGTAGTGTTTGCATAGACAACAGTATGTTCTCTTCCCATAATCATGGCAGTCTTGTAAGGTGTAAATGCATAAGAAACCCTCATAGCTAAACATGCAGCAGTCATTGTAATAATCCAGGGGATGGATGCTCAAGCTTAAGAAAATAAAGCCAGACTAAATGAAAGTCCTTTGAAATTGTACATCACATTGTGATTTTGAGCCTGTTTTCTGAATTACCAATATAGAAAACACAAGCACCATATATAGTTATCAAGCTGACACTGAATAAATCTTAGCTTTCTGTTCTTCTTCCATTACTCTAGTCCTTAACCTCCTCCTCGTTTTCCCTCTCTTTGCCCACATTTTCTCAACATATACATGTATTTGTGCTTAAATGTCTGTCTGTCTGTCTATCTATCTATCTATCTATCTACTTACCTACATATCTACCTACTAACTAGCTTCCCTTGGGTTTTCAAGGTCAGAAGTATTAGCTGAATATGCTTCAACTATGATCTCTATTTTCTATGTATTTTATCTTTAATATTAACTATTGTTATTCTCTTAAAATATTGTTAATAATTTTTTATTTTCTCATAAAATAAAAGTCACCAATGTTCTTTTTGCCAGGTTTGGTATATCTTAGCGCATTCAATCCAAGTAAGTAGATCTACCTGTGAAGTCACCTTATAAAAATCAATCTGCCTTTGATACTACCATGCTCTAATCAATTTTATGAGCAAAATGGAACAGCTAATATGTTTTGCTTTCTGTTACTTCTATACATTTGTGTATTACATATGAATATCTGTATATATACATATGCATAGAGCACATGCATATCTTAATTTAAAAATAATACATATATTTTTGCCATAATTTCATTGATAAACAAATAGCAATGAGAGAGTTTCAAATCAAATCGGTAGGACAGTTTCAATAATTA
>NDGM011177225.1:0-27739 GCA_002564305.1 Octomys mimax | reverse complement strand
CCACTTTGAATACACAGATACAAAATGGACATTCATCTATATACCCTTTTTTTGTTAAGTTCCTTATTTGAATATCTTATGACACATTTTAATCATTTATTTTTCACAAAGTCCTTGGATTTTCAACATGTCAGTAAAAATGACTCAACTTGCCAGTCTCTCCTGGTCAATTAATATTTAAACTATCATTGTCAATTTTTACTGTCACATTTTCTTTCTTAGTAGCAAAAAAAAAAAAAAAAATCTGAAGAATAAATAGTAAAGTTCCACTAAATTTCTCAGGCACTAACTCTCGGCCTGAGATTGTATCTCAGTCTGTCCGTCTCTATCTCTCTCTGAAACCTTCCTATGTTTTCCTATATCCTGTATGGCATATAATTATCTTAGACAGACAGACAGACAGACAGACAGACAGACAGACATATTCCCCTTTTCTCTTAGGTAATGATTCATACTTGTTTTTATACTAAATCCTGAAAAGTAAATTAAGTTTCTAATTCATTCCATATATATTTATTAAACAACTCTACCATGTAAATAAGACATTATAAAGAAAGGAGATGTACATATATGAGAAGAATTATTAAACTTGATAGCAGCTTCTGCTCTCTAAAACCAGATTCTTGAAATAAGTAAAGCATGGAAAAATCAAAAAACTATTCCTTTACTTAAGCATTTCCTGTACACCTTTCAGAATCTAACTATATTGTTGTGCTGGAGCTACTCTGATATGACACAATCTACACACATAAAAACAATATTCTCCAAATACCAGAAGGAAAAATGTGCTGTGCAGAAGCTTTTGAGAAATGGTAATACACTTCATGGCTGCTTTAAGGAATATTTATATTATCTTCTAACTTCAAAACCTTATTCTTAAAGATGTTACTCCAATGTGCTAGTATGTAAGAAGTTAAAGAAAGAGAAAAATGATATTTTGAGAAAGACTGAGCAGAACAAAAAATATAAGAGAAAAATAGAACTGTTCTTTTTTCTTATTGTCAAGCAAAGATTTTTGTCATAGAGAAACAACACTAAAAACAGTAATCTGTGGCCAAACTATTACATAAGGTTATGTAAGGTTTAATATGTATTACTTTCAAAGTTTTGAACTTCCTAAATTAAATTCTGGAATAATAAGTTTTTACTATAACATCAAATGATGTAACAAAAAAAAGCATACATTTTCAGATAAATAGCCATGTACACAAAGCACAACACTTCATAAATATGAACTCTAGATAAAATGAGCAAACACATCTTTTTGATATATAGTATGCCATTTAATGAATATGCCACAATTTGAAATTCTATTAAATGTTGGTGACATTAGTGTTACTGAGACTGACAGATATTATCTTAAAATAATCTACATTATTTTTACTAAGTGCCCAGTTAATTAAACAACTTACTTGACTCTCCATCTTCTCCTTTACTAGCAGATCCTGTAAAGAATATGCTTCCATCTTCTGCAACTAAAAGGGCATGCGAACCATCATGTCCAACTGAGAAGTGAACTATTTTTGGCGATTTTGTAATTGGTAGCTCAACCCACTTTCCTGCTGAAGGACCGCCTTGTTTGATTCCAAGACTCTGATATTTTCCAGTGTAATATATCTTATACATTAAAAAGAAAAAAGGAATTACAGTGGCTTTGGAATAATAAACTATGCTTCACATGAGTTAACCAACTTTCAAAATTTTATTGAAAAACAAAAATAATAAGAACCTAAGCTCTGAAGAAGCTTCTGCTTCAATACATTGATCTCTGCAATGTCTGACTTATTACACAGGCTACTACTCTCCCCAGGTACTTCTGTGTGTTAATTCAGTGAACTTCTGCATATTCAGTCAATGTACTTCTGTGTATTTATAGAAATTTGAAATGAATATTTTATTAAAATAAGAACAATATATAAATTTGGTATAAATGAAAAAAGTACACACAAAAACCCTAACTAAATGCTTATAAAAACACATTCTATTTTTTCTTTCTTTTCTTTTTTCTTTTTTTCTTTTTTTTTTTTTTTTTGCGGAACTGTGGATTGAACTCAGGCTCTTGCACTTGCCAGGCAAGCGCTTATTCTACTAAGCTATCTTCCCAGCCCCACATTCTATTTTAAATTTTTTAATTTTTATCTTTTAAAGAGAATAAAAATAGTAATAAAAAATGAGAAATGATACAGAATTTCACTAATGAAATTAATACAAATATGACACTATTTGCTTTATCACATAGTGATGTCCTCAACTTAGTTGTTTAGATTACCAGATATATGCATACAAAATTAGAAAAAAAAGTTGTAAGTATTTAAGAGAAAAAAATGAAAAAAAAAAAGCATTAATTGCTCCTTTCCATAGACTAGCAGAAACCCACATTGCAATCATCCAAGCCATCCTACATACATACATAGATATATCTTCTTCTAGACTCCCTCCCTCCTCTATCCGTCTCTTCATCTCAGTAATTCCTTTCTTTGGAGCAGATTCATTCCCTTTTCACAGTATCTATTGTATCTTTCAGATTTTATTTACTCTTTCAGGTTCTTAAACTAGTGAGACAATACGATGTTTGCACATGTGAGTCCGATATTTTCACTTAAGAGTATGATCTCTAGTTGTATCCATTAAACAATAAAAGCCTCAAATTTATCATTTTTTATAGCTGAATAATACTCCATTGTGTAAAAATATCTCATCTTCTTTATTCATTCTTCAGTTGATGGGCATTTGGCTTGTGTCCAGGATTTAGCTATGACAAATAGTGCTGCTACAAACATGGGTGCACACATATATCACTGTGGTGTGATGTTTTTATTTCATTTTGAAAAATATCAAGGGGAATATCTGGGTTAAATGGAACCTCCAATCCTAGTTTTTTGAGAACCCTCTACACTAATTTTCATAGTGGTTGTATCATTCTACGTTCCTACCAACAGTGGAGAAGGGTTCTTTTTCCCCCACAGCCCCTTCAACATTAAAAACACAACATTTATAAAGTTTATTGAGTTTTAGGTTAAATACAATTGTTTCATAATACTTTTTTTTTTTTTTTTTTGGTGGAACCAGGCATTGAACTCAGGGCCTTGCACTTGCCAGGGAAGTACTTATTCTACTGAACCACCTCCCTGGTCCCAAAATGAGGGCTTTTTTTTTTTTTTTTTTTTCAGTACCAGGAATTGAATCATAATACCATTTTTAACATTCGATTTTACAACACAAAAACACAATGCTTAAATATATAAACTATATAAATTAATCAATGAATTACACAAATTCTCTCATAAAGCAGAGAAAGTTAATATGAGTCATTTACCTTTCCATTTGCTGTTTTCATTAGTGCAAATTCTCGTCCTGCACCAAGAATTGCTGACTCCTCATCAAATCCTGTACCTTTAACACAAGGCAATAAATATACTTAATTTCTAGTATGAATAACTCCAAGTAATTGTATTCTTTTGAGTAATTTAAACAAATTCAATGAACAGTACTCAAAAACAAAAATGACAAAAATGTTTTGTATGCCTGAGTTAAAAGAAAAAAGGATAGGTACATTATTAAAAAAAAAAAAAAGACACAAAAATTAAAAAGTTCTGTACTAGTAATATTTCTTGAATTAGGACAAAAATGGAAAACTTTTTACTGAATATCAATTAGGTATGAGGCACTGCAGAGTTTATCTCATTTGATTTTCACAATTATATTGCCCAGATAATAGAAGACTAAAAATAAATCTTGGGAAGGTTTGTCTAGCTATAGTCATTTGGTGATGTAAAATAAATATTCCAACTAAAGCATTTCAGATTCCCTGTCCTATGTTTATTTCTACACAAGAAGAGTTTATATAGTTTCTCCACAAATTTGAATATTTACATGTATATATATATACATATACATACAAATCCGTATACACACTTTTCAAATTGTAAAACTATGACTAATTATAAGTACATATACAGTAGGTTTTATTACTTTGTCCTGTCATACAAACTACTAATTAGAGGCTTTCTTTTTCTAAATATATTTGGTACAGGGTCTCACGACACAGCTTAGACTCATAGTGATCCTCCTGTTTTCAGCCTCCCTGCCGCTGAGATTACAATGGTGCACCACCGCACTGAGTCATGGTGGCTGGCTCAGCACATCTGGGTAAGGGGAAAGTGTGACATGTGGTGTCGGGGATCAAACCCCGATCCCTGTGCTTACCAAGGCAGGTGCTTAGTCCACTGAGCTATGTCACTGGCCCTAGATTAGAGGCTGTTTAAATTTAAAAAACTATAGTCTCAATTCAATATATTTTCCTGTAGAAGAATTTTTAAAAACTATATAATTAAGATTATACAAAGTAAAGCACTTAAAAGTGACATGGAAAATAAAAACAGACCCTTGTAGGAACTAGTCATCCTAATTTCTTCCACAATACAGTGAGACTAAGTATCTTAAATCCAAAAAATACTCTTTGATTTTCTGTATTTCTATACTCAGATATAAGACTACTCATCAGTTTGTTGAATTGGTTACTATTCTTATAATCTATAATAAGGTCATTCTACAGATAGCTTTAAAATCTGTTCAAATAAAAGTTAAAGGTTGAGCTGAAAAATAAATGGATCTGGAAGTCATGATGTTAAGTAAAATAAGCCAAACTCAGAAAGAATAACTATTTCATATTCTCATTAATATGTGAAATCTAAAAAGATGACAAAAAAGTAGAAGAGAACTATGATTAGATGAGTCAGGAAAGAAGAAGAAGGATAGAAGATGGGGAGACAGGCAATAGGGGGCATAAGTATGATGAAAAGGCATTATATACATTGAAACTCACCAAAGAACATGTGAAACCAGGAAAAAGTGAGAAAAGAAAGGTGACTGGAGGAGAGTTGAAAATTAAATATGCTATGTTCACAAACACACACACACAAAAGTCAGTAAATGGTTTCAATCAATACCAGCTCAACACATGCCAAAGAGTACAACTCTACATCATCAAAAAACAAAACAAATAGAAAAAAAAAAAAAGAGTACAACTGACCTAGGTCTTTCACCATGCACTAAAAGAAAATCAAAATGGATCAAAGATCTAGATATTAAAACAGAAACACTAAATATATTCGAGGAGAGAATACATAGAAACCTTAGAGATGTAGACATAGGTAGGGTTTCTTGAACAAAATGTTATACAGCATCAATACTAGAATATCATATTAAAAAGCTTTTGTGCGGCAAATGTAACCACCAACAGAATGAAAAGACAACCCACAGTGAGAAAAATTTTTAGCCAGTTGTCCCTCCCCTCAAACAAAGGATTAACAAATACCTAGGACATATAGAGTTCAACAAAATCAGAACTCTGAAATTCAAACACCCAATCAAAAAGAGGGCACCTGAGCCAGCAAGATAGCTCAGCAGACTAAGCACCTGCTTGGCAAGCCCAGGGACCAGGATCAATTCCCCGTCCTGCATGCCACACTGGCACTGCCTGGGGGCATGTGCCGAGCCAGCAGCAGAGTCCAGGGGTGGTGGCGCACGCCTATAATCCCAGTGCTGGGGAGGCTGAAAACAGTAGGATCACTACAAGTCCCATCTGTGCCGTTAGACCCTGTACAAAATACACAAATGAAAAAATAAAAAAAGAGGGCATCTGAAGTGAACATTTCATCTACTTCTCAGATGAAGAAGTAGAAATAGCAAATATATGAAAAATGTTAAACATCATTAATTATTCAAGATATGCAAATTAAAACAATATTAAAATTTCATTTCACCCCCAAAAGAATGGCTATCATCAAGAACACAAACAATAATAAATGCTGTTTGGGCTCAGGAGGAAAGGAATGCTTTTCCACTGCTGGTGGAAGTGCGGACTGGTGGAACCACTGTGGAAAACAGTGTAGAGATTCCTCAAAAAAAAAAGAAAAAGAAAAGAAAATATATGCCTAGAGGTACCATTTGATCCAGTTATTCCCCTTCTTGACATCTTTCCAGAGGAATGAAAAGTATCATATCACAGCAATATATGCACACTCATGTTTCTAGCAGCACAGTTTGTCATAACTAAATCTTGGAAACAACCCAAATGCCCATCACCAATGAATGGATAAAGAAGATGCAGTCTTTTAAACATCAGAGTTCAGCCATAAAGAAGGACAAACTTGGGACATTTCTAGGTAAATGGACACACTTTGAGACCATAATTCTTTAAGTGAAATAAATCAGACACACATGTATAAATATCACATTCTTTCTCTGGTGTGAGAAACTAAAAGTATAAATAAGGATCAAAATGTATAACAGATATTGTGAAATGGGAAGAAATTGTACAAAAGAAAGGAGAACTAGGGTGGAGATGAGGCAAGAAAAGAAAGGAAGAGAAAATATTACCAAAAAAGGATAAAATGGAAATAAAGCTTTGTAATTAAGAGGGGGGATAATGTGGGGAAAGAGAGGTACTAATGTAAATCATGTACAGGTACAAACTCCCCTTGATGGATGTGATCGTTATTTAAAAATAAATAAATAAAAATAAACACAAGCTGAACTGCAGACTTATTTTGCCATCTTACTTATTATATGCAAGTCCTTTTCCAGATCAAATAGTGAGATGCCACAGGCATGTAAGCATTTTCGTGCCAGTTTAAGTTGTAATTCTTGTTGCAGGACAGGTTCAGTACTTGTGGCAAATATTCTGACAACAAAACCATCCTAAAAGAAATAAAATATTCATAGTATTATGTTGTATAAGTCAGTTCTTTGAGGCTTTTTATCTAATAAAAATCAAATAAATTTGTGCCAGATACTCATGCTTCACAATTACTTACATCTCTTGAAGCAGCTATCTGATTAATATACTCTCCATCCGTGAATAAAATATTTTGGCCTTCAGTGTGGCAATCTGTGCAAAAGGAAGAAAAAGTAATTATATTACAATAGAAAAGAACAACTCACAAAACGATTTACTCCTCTGTTGAAGTCAGAATGAGAATTCTCCACACAATAAGGACAGACTTAAACTCAAAAGGACTGTTTTTAACAAAAAATTAGAAATTAGAAGAAACTAAATAATTCAACTAATAATACTTATCACATTTTGTGCCTATAAATCTTCCATAATCAAGGACCTGGAAGCCCACCTAATTTCAAAATGAATTAGTATTAGGTACAGTCTAACAGTAAACATGCACCACCATGAACAAACTGCAATATTGGTTACAATCATTTCAATGCAACCACATGCGATATAAGCAATACTTTAACCTCAGACATATATCATTAGTGTCACAGAGAAATACAGATAAGCCTAGAGCTTCTGTATTTTATGGTGTCCAGCTACCGATATCCCTTGATTTATAAAATAGGTAAAATTCAAAGCTAGCTATAATTTCCCATATAGAACTTCTAGCATATTTATGTTTTAGAAATTTTTCAACATTCATCCTTCACAGGACAAACCCATGCTTATTTCTGTCTCAAAGAGGAAAAGATACTATGTAAATTGCCATAAATTTTTCAATATTGCATTCATCTCTATAAAATCAGTGTACTACATATTTTTAATAAAAATAATGCTCAAGCTCAATTATAACAAGGGATACCAGTATTACAGAAGGACCACTGGAACATGTGTTAGTGATTACTGCTGAATAACAAAATCTACAAGCAAAATCAACATCAAAGTATAAATTTATCCTTTTAGAAAAATAAATCTTCAGCAAGCAAGTTTAAGAGCACACACATTGCCCAAAACAACTGCAGAGAACTAGGATGAATCTCTCCATTAATCACAATATCAAAAGAATGTTTTTTTCATTTCTAATTGCACCTAAATCAAAACACCATAAAATTCTATTTTTTTGTAGTGCAGTAAAGGAGCCCACCCAAATAAGCTGGATTACTCTATATCTTTGCCCAGGAGCTTCATACTAGCATACTTCCTTATTATAAATATGCAAAACACAGGCAGACCCTTACCAAATAGAGAATTCAGTGATCACAAACTGGAAATAGAAACTGGGAGACAAGGCCCACTTGTAGCCCAAGAGACTTGGTAATCAAAGAGAGGAGAAATCGAAAGAAAGAGTTCCTAGTCCACTGTACAGAATACAAAGAGGCGCAAGAAAGATGCTTCTCAAGCTCTAAGCAGTAAGATTTTAAACTAAAAAGCAAAGAAGAAAAACTCATTATAATTTCAGACAAATGCAGAGGTGGGGGAGTGAAGCGGCGCAAGAGTAGTAGCAAAAATGCCTCATGGAATGAGGCAACCTGTCACCAGACATGGAGAGTAAATGACAGAGGATACATAAGGTCAGGCAAGATACAAAGAACGAAATGACAATAATCAGGGAAAGGTATGTTTTAAGGTCATCCATACTAGATTAAAATAACTTTTTAAAAAAGTAATCTAGGAACATTAAGCTCAAGGAGTTACCTGATTTATATCAATTTTAAACATGGCATTCATTATCACCTATAAACCTAGGAATTCACTTCTTTTCTTGATGGGAAAGCTACAGCAGACTTGTCCTATGTAGGAAAAACTAAAGGTACTATTGAAGAAAATGTAGTCCCAGTCAAAGAAGTAACAAAATGATAAAAGTCTTCAGGCTTCCAGGCTGAGTCTTCCTGACGTGTCTTCAAGATTTTCTCTTTATCTTTTCTTTATTCATCATGTAATATTATAAGATAGTATCTTCAGGAAGATATCAAGCAACATCTGTAAGCTCAGACAACACACAATATGGGCTATCCTCCCAAACTTTGGTTCAATCTTCACCACGAATACAGCACATATTTATGGAACACAGAAAGCCACACTTACTTTGTTAAAAGCTGCATTTCATAGGTTAAATGTTGCAGAGGGATTTAAACTGAACAGAACATTATCAATTTTTTTTTAGCACACTTGAATAAATAAAACAGCTTTGGGTAATAATTTTCAAAGTGCTCTCTCAATCACAATCTTGCTAAGTGACCAAGGTAGAAATAAATCCTATGTATTAGTAGCTATCTGTTTGGGGGTAGGGGTATGGAATCTGAATTTGGAATTTTTCTTCTACGACATTATCCTAAAATTACTTGCATAAGGAAAAAATAACTAAAGTGTGAGTTATACAGCAAAAATGTGGAAGGCTCCAATACCAACAATATTAATCAATGAATGATATCCTATAACATAAAAATGGTGTGACAAAATACTGTTAATGGCCTGGAAATATTCTCAAAATCTCAAGTAAAACTAGCAAGTTAAAAAAAGGAACATGTAGTATCTGACCATTTTTTACAAGTGCATGCATATGCCCATATGACTTTATACAGCAAATGTTATTTTTATTATGTTTATATGAATCTTATGCATATTTTATCAAAATATTTTTAAGATCTTAAGACAAAATAACTTATAAAAAATGGATAATGCTTAAAAAATTTCATAAAAATACCTGGAAATCATGCTATTTACAAAATGTTTCTGTTAAGGTTTTTGTTTTTCAAAGCTTTTCTAGGAAACAGACGTGAATTGTTTTACTTTAATGTGATATCTGTATATTAATTTAGATAATTTTATAGACTGCAAAGTTCAGATAATGTTTGATGAAGTTGTAAAACTTCTTAAAACTAAGTGTGGGAGCAATTATCCTTCTTAATGCTTTTTTTAAAAGGTCTCACTTGCACATGGTCAAGTACTTAGAAGCAATCAACGCTCTCTCCTTTCATGAATTTACTAACACATTAAACAATAAAATTTTAACCCATACAACTTTAGAAAGTATGAAAGGTATATGCATATTCAAAATCGTACAGTGGACAGTATTTTATATTTACCATGTTTCACAAAATTTGAGACCAATGCCTCAGAATTTACACAGTATTGACTTGAGTGAAAAACTAAAAAATAAAGTGTGTCCAAAGAGCCTTATTAGAGCAGTATGAACAAGTGTGAATGATAAAAATTTTAAGAAATTCCTAGTGCCGGTGAGATAGCTCAGTGGACTAAGTCCTGCTTTGGCAAGCACAGGAAACAAGGTTCAATCCCCAGTCCTGCATGCCCCGCTAGTCCCACCCTGGGGTGCACTGAGACAGTGACAGAGTCCAGGCATGGTGGCGGTGCACACCTGAAATCCCAGTGCTCGGAAGGCTAAAAACAGGAGTATCACTACTACGAGTCCAAGTTGCACAGTGAGACCCTGTACCAAATATATACACAGAAAAAAAATAAACAAATTCTTAACTACTTTAACCTTTCTGTCAGAGAAGCTCTTTAAAATAAAGAAGGAAATCCAAGTGTGCTGTTGTTAAAAGAAAATTAACCTGAAGATTTTTTGTATTAAGCCAGATGAGATTTTAAAGTTGTCATTTTATTAAGAGCCATAAAACCATACTAGTTCAGCAGCTGAAAAAGTCTTCATGGGATAAAGGTAAGGGATTAAGCCACATAGATGGAAAAAATCTGAAAATACTAGATATCATTATACTGTATTTCTGATATCTAATGTTCTGGTAAATTAACTTGATAAATACTATAAAAGGTTTATGTCAAAATTTTTAAACACATTTGTAAGCAAGTACTATTCCTAAAGAATCATTTTTTATGTGTCTAAATAGTCTAGCATACTCAATCCTATAAGGCACTTACAAAGAAAAAAACATAGTTGAAACTAGTTCAAACATACCTGGTAAAATTACAGTACCATCTTGTTCCAGTGTTTCAGGGCTTATTCTTATGGCTGTCATGCTGTGGTTATTCACATCTCTATATAATAAATAACCCTGTGAACAATAATTTTGCTGTGTTAAAATATTTTTTCATTACCAAATTCAGCAGAAAAAGCAACCACTTTGCTCCATATTAGTTTTTGAGGCAGACTAATCAATAATGTTGTCTAAATGATATTAAAGTTTAAAAATACAAAAGGAAGAACTGTTCACTTCTGAGAATCATCTAAACATAATCTATTCTAAGAAGGATATGTAAGGACCATCTCACAGGTACACAACAGTACAAACATTTTTTTTTCAAAATGTCTACTATATCACTTCCCAAGTGGATAATACAAATAATCATTATTTCTTTGATAACTATTTTAAGGAAAAATATCTGAAATACATAGGCTGTTTCAAAATGAACATATTAGTGGTTTTATGGGCAATGATAAGTCACTGAAGAAACTATTTGTAATAATATAATTTCCATGGCATATTTCTTAGACAAATAGCATGCTCACAAATAAAATTTTCATGAGACATCTTAAACCAAGTTAAGTTAATTGGAGTTAAGATAACTGGAGTAATTAATTTAATATTTAAATTTTAATTTCAAAGTATTCATAATAGCTAATACAGCAGATTATTCTTCATATAACAGCAAACTTTTTCAGTTTTCAAAAACATTTTCACATATTATTTATCGTTTTATACTGATAACAGATCCTATGAGCTCATTAAGGCAAGGTATTGAGGGAAATCTGTTATCCTTCCATAGGAGAGCTCAGGTGATATCTCTAAAGAGACAGGATGGAAGTAAATACTTCTGAGCCCTTCTGTCCATCTTTTATTTGCTCTTCTACATGGGAAGAAGAAGAAATGTATCTGACTGATGACCTAGTAAAAGGTTGACACCATGTGTCTATGTTAGTCAGGGGTAAGATCACAGCATTAAGAAAGCAAAAGGGATGAAGCAGCCTTCTTTCTTGGCTGATTCCCTGCATCATCACCATAGCTATCCATTGAGCAAGCCAAACATGTGAAAGTACTGGAGCTAGACTTAAAATGGAAGAGTTTGTTACACGAATCCCTAATTTGACATCAAGTCAAATATTTCCAATTCAGATTTGCTAATGATATAAGTGGTCTTTAAATTCCACTCTGAGGCTGAATTTTACAGTTAAGTGACAGAAGTTCAAGCAATTTAACTGAGTTACAAAAGTCATAGTGAGAAGCAAATCCCAATCTTAAATTCAACCTCTTATGAGTTCTGAGTCAATGTTTCCTGCACAACACTATGCCACTGCTATAGTTGTACTACTAAAACTACACTACTTCTGTTCAAATAGAACAAATATTATTTACTGATTTAACAAGCACATATTAAAAGACAGGGAAAGTGCAGTTCTTTGAGGACATTCTCCTACCTGAGCATAACCTAACCAAGACTTTTTTTCCTTTCTGTTTCTGATGCGGGATGTAGAATTATATATATGACCCTGTAAAACATCAAAAGTTAATCTAGCAATAGTTTCACAATTGTCAATGAAAAAATAATATAAATTAATAATATTTAATGTTTATAGTTCAATTATAATTATTTTTAAAGAAAAATTACTACACCAAAATTAGACAGTACATTTCACAATGAAGAAACAGAACATGAGTTGAGTCTAGTTATAAATCTATGGTTAGGGACTGTAAGCAATCACATTACCCTGACTGTTCCACTGTATCCAGAGCCAATTTTGTATAATCCATCCTTGCATAACAGATAAAGAAAATATCCATCATTCTGAAGTAGACACTGATCATCTTCATCAACAGAGACTTCTTTTAATGGCCATTTGTGCATTAAAGCTGCTTTCTTAATCCCATTGCTAAACCAGTCCTGAATTTGAATTTTTCCCACTAAAACTGCCTGTACGCTCCTCTGTAGGGAATTTAGTATTGTTGGCACCTATCCAAAAGAGAAAAAAAAATGAAAAGACATTTTTTTAATGTTCCAAAGATGAAACAGACCAAATAAAAATATATTTTACAATAATACATCAATTTTAGGAAATCAAATTGTTCAAATAAAAATTCATTCATAAGAAGCAAATCTCAATTAAACATGCTTAATCTGAGGATTCAAAGTCATATACCAATCCTATACATCTATACATTATTTCAAATTCTCTATCTTCACAAATCTATCACCCTCATAGTACTTAGATTATATCTATTGTGGGTAACAATCTTTCTCACCCTATAGTTGTGTTTTGTATTTTATCTTTCATATTTTCCCTCTGCATCTCTGTACTACATTCTGGATATTTTTCTTCTTTTATCTTTCAGTTCACTATTCCTATCTTCAACTAAATTACTAATAGTTAACCTGCCCTTAAATTTCATAATTATAATTACTTGATTTTTATCATTCCACAAGTTCATTTTTTCTTTTTCTAATCTTATTACTCTTCAGATTCTCATTCTTTAGATATTTTCTCTTATTATTGTATTAAAATATATGTCAAACAGGGCCAGCCAGATAGCTCAGCAGACTAAAGTGCCTGCTTAGGCAGAGCACAGTGCCTGAGATTCAATCCCTTGTGTGCTGTGCCGGCCCTATCCCTGGGGCGCACTGAGACAGTGATTGAGCCGGGGCTTGGCGGCACATCCCTGTAATCCCAGCACTTGGGAGGCTAAAAACAGGAGAATCACTATGAGTCTGATCTATGTAGTGAGACCCTGTAGACCCTGTCCTAAATACATAAAAACAAATAAACAAATAAATTATATGTCAAACAATTTAAGCATGTAAAATGTCAGGATTGATTTTGCTATGCCTTTTTCTACTACCATTCAACAATGTTGCATGCCTTTTTTCCATATGCTTTTTTGCTTATTAGTTTTTGAGCTCAAATGCAATAGTATTTTTATGTGGAGTCTTCGATGCCTGGAGTTTATCTGTCAAAAAAAGATTTTTGTCTTTTTTAATAAATCACTCATGTGCTACCATTCTCCCCTACTTTAAACTTTGTGCTAAGCTTTTTGGAGAAGATAGGCTTAGACCACAGAGCTGTCTCCCCAGCCCTACCGTGGCTGATTTTTAACTCAGCGTTTCAATCTCAGCTTGTATCCTCTGGGTGTCTACCCAGGAACTCAGTTCATGCGCTCCTGCTATGGCTTCTACTATCATTTCTAAGGCTACAAGAACTAAACCATGTGGAAGCCTAATGAACTCATAAATATGAGGTCATTATACTATTAAAATCTGATGTATGATGTCTGAGTTCTCATTATTTTATTACAATTTAAGGATTATTTCTATATTTTAAACACACACATATATATATATAATTAAACATCTGCAGAAACCTCAAAGCATGTCTACAGAGTATAGCTTGAAAATCATGGAAGGCTTTAAAAATAATTAAGGGATAAAAGAATTAATTATTTTAAAAAGGGATAAAAGAATTTCAAGCAGAGCAGAAAGAGAAAAAAAGAGTTAAAAACTGGAGTGAGTGAGGGAATCATTTATGTTTGACAGAAGAGTTCAAAATTGAATAGGTTACAGAAAATTTCCAATATACTCCTTCTGTTGTTTTTGGGCTGCTAGAAGTAATTAAACAAACCCTTCCATCTGCTCTTTGGGCTATACAAGGAGCCAGAGAAGAGCAGATTACTGGGCCTTAAAACTATAATTTCTTTTTGTCCTTTCTTTTCTTCTTTCCCTCACCCCAATTGTTCATTCCTTTGAAGCAGTTTCTTTCTCTTTTACTATATCTATTATACCTTTCAGATTTTCTTTGCTTTTTTTCAATGTCAAGCCCAGTCAAAAGAGTTAAATCAGCTGGGTGTGGTGGCACATTCCTATTATCCCAGCACCAGGCAGCTGAGGCAGGAGGAGCATGGTGAGTTGAGGCCAGCCTCAGCTACATAGTGAATCCAAGACCAACATGAATTGAATAGTAAGACCCCGTCTCAAAATAAACAAACAATAAATTAAATCAAGTTTATCTATAGAGAAAGTTATACCTCCTACAACTAACAATAGTTTATTCCATAGTCAGATATTATAGTTGAAATGTTAGATGGATAACTAAAGTAACTCAAATCAACTTATGAAAACTCACAATCAACAAATCAAAAATAGAGTAGGTTGGTGGCATATTCCTAATTATCAATGGGAAAGATATTCAGATATGAAAGAAATGAAAATTCAGCACAAGATGGGCGATGCAGGAAAGGCATAGAGCAAGATAATGTAAAGAAAGAAGAGGCTATACTGCTAAAACAAGAATCAGGCTAAAGATTTAGGTTTTGCCAAAATCTGCTTCATTATCTTTATTGCTACAGAGTTACACTTATAGTTAAACTGATTATATTGTACAGAATTTGTATATCAACCATGCACAGATCAAATGACTATATAAGGAATGCGGAAAAGTTGGAAAATCCTATTAATCCCTTACTAGTTCAATTATTTACATACAGGATAATAAAAATATATGCACAGTTTTGTTCATTTCTATAACAGGAAATATGAAAATGCCAATTTTATCAAATTTATTCAATATAAGAATTCACTGGTTGAAATTACAACTGCCCAGCAATGCTTGGTATAGTCAGTACATGAACAAATGTGCTGTACCAGTGACACTCACGGTAAACTATTGAGTGGTTAACAAAATTTGAAATAAAACTGTAGCTGGGAGCTAGGTATGGTGGCATGTACTTGTAATCCCAACACTCAGAGGCTAAGGCAGAACAACTGTTGTAGGTTGGAGGCCACCGTAGGCTAAATAGTGAGTTGAAGGCCAGCCTGAACTACACAGTAAAATGCTATCTCAAAGAACAAAACAAAACTGAAGCTTGGGGCTGGGCATGGTAGTGCACACCTGTAATCCCAGCGCTCTGAGAGGCTAAGGCAGACAGATCATAAGTTCAAACCCAAACTGGCCAACTTAGTGATCAGGAAGACCCCATCTGAATATGAAAAGTAAGAAAACTGCTCAGTGAGAAAGCCCTGGATTCAATCCCGCTCTCAAAACACAAGAGGCCCTGTAGCTTGGTATCTCACACACTTCTAAGCATACTTAAATATGAAATACCTGAATAGTTTGGCAAGCATGGCTACCATTGTTGGTGAGGATAGCAGAGATGGCCTGAAGTGTCCTTCCTGTTTCTCCCCAAGAAGCCACTAGACTAAAGAGGCAAGCACAGGAAAGTGCTGTCAGGGACTGTCCTGTGCTGTCATTCATTCCAGTACTCCGAACAGTGATTTCCAGAAGGAGCTGGAAAAGAGACTCTGTGGATAAAACAGGATTCAATTATACTCATTTGATATATACAATACTGCATATATATGTTTGCTTCCTTGTCTCACTAGAAACAAAACTTGAGGCACCTAGAATACTTATGTTGTATTAGTTTCTTTCCCCCGTAAGTTAAAATCTTCATATAACAAAGGCTTTAAAGAACATTTATTTCAACCTGTTTTTGTAAATAAAGAAATGAGAGTCCAGGTCATATAAAATAATGTACTTGGAGGAATTCACATAGTCAAAAAACTAATCTTAGCAAATAATAAACAATTTTACTTTCGGATTATGAGGAGTATATACTTCTTAAAATGTTCAATCTATAAAACTATGTGAACTTGCAAGATAACAAAAGAATACACAAAACATGCTATAATTTTTAATATAAAATTGGCTCATTTCATAATATGAGAACAGCTCACAATTACAGTGGAGGCATATAATTCATTTATATCTCAAAAAAAATCTCTAAGTCAGTAAAACAGGTATCTTTCACCTTTAATGGCTAATAAAATTGAGACACAAATAAGTTTTTTTCCCTAAATCATAAAGCCATTTTGTGGAATAGATGAAAAGAAAACATGAATATGTGAACAGCAGAAATCGTTACACAAAATTTACTAAACAACCCCACCCAACACTGAATGCACAGACACGTGCATATACTCTTCAGTAGACAGAAAAAGGACATTTGAACATTTTAAAATAATCAGAGACAGTGAAAAAAGTCAGAGTAAGAAATAAAAGCTTAGACAAAAAGAAGAAAACAGTGGATGAGAGGACAGAAAGAGAAAGAATTAATTCACTGCAATTTTCTGAATATTGAAAGCCCATTTGTGGTTTATTTTACAACTCATAGAAAGCAAGGTGTACCACACCATTCCCTCACTTTCTGTATCTTTCCAAATTAAGTTCCACTTATCTTGCTTCCTAACTGATTCCTCCATTTTTCTCTAGCTCATCATATTGCCAATGTTCTTTATCATCATCTCTTAATTGAATTATTAAAAATATTCATAAATTGTATCTTTGTGCCATTTATTTTTGCTTATAATCAGAGAACTAAAAATCTAGTTGTCTATTTAAAATCTACTCATTCCTTCATTAATTCCTCTTTCTCCTTTTCCCTTCCCTTACCTGTCTTTTTCCCATCTACCCTTCTCTCTGCCTTCCTTTCAGTTATCTTCCTTTTTCTCCAACCTTTAAGCCATCCCTCCTATGTTTGTCCATCTTCTTTCTTCTGTTATTCTTCAGGTATTCCATCTTTTACTTATTTAGGAAATATTTACAAAATTCCCTCTGCACACTAGAAATTACTCTAGCTCATTGTGGTACACTGGCAAGTAAGAAAAGAATGTCTCCATTTTCAATTATTCAATTACCACTACCAATCTTCTTATAACTTTCTATTTTTATTTCTTCTTTTGAGTTCTTACACTACGAAAACTATACAATATTTACACATCTGTTTTACTTCACTTAGGTGTATATCTTCAAGTGGCATCCACTTAACATGGCCTAAAAGGCCCCACTTGTCTTTACCTCCTTCCTCTCACATTCTAGTCAGATGACTCGGAGTAAGTCATCTCCTTTTCTGTCTTTTAGCATTACTACATGCTGTCCTCTATATGCCGAACATTTATAACCTGGTTTACTCTTTACTATTCATTCTTCTTAAGTGTCACATTTTTAGGGCAGCCTGTTTAACAACTCTCACAACTCCCTCTTCTTTCTTCAGTGCTATTTAACCACATTTGTAATTGTATATGTGTCCAATTTTCTAATGCTAAATTCCATAATAACATGATTCTGGTGTTTATTTGCTTGTTTATTTTATACCAGGAATCAAACTCACCTCCTCGCACTTGCCAGGCAGGCATTGTGCCACTAAGCTATATTCCCAACAATGACAATAATTATATCATTTGCACTTAGTACAAAACATAGGAAGGCTTTTACACATAAGTGAATATTTGAGAACATATATTCTAACCTTAAATTAGATAGATAGAAGGAAACACTTTTAAAAAATAGGTGATTTAAAAGTCAATCCATGTACAAAGGAGACTTCTGGAGTTATGGTTTGTGTCTGGATGTCTCCTGGAAGCTTTATCCTGTCAAGGGCACTGGGCTTTTGGGAGGTAGCTGAATCTAGTTTGTAATTGATTCACAGTTCAGTGTTAGGATTAAGGGTAGGTGATTGCTGGATCAGTCCACTAACTGATCCAGTAGACTGAATACAATATAAAGAACAACAGAAAGAGGTCTGTTTCTGTGGTTTCATTGATTTTGCTGTACTCCAGCACTATGAACTGTTGCCCCTCTGCCGTGTGCCACTCTGCACTGGAGGCAGTTGGTTATAGACTGAAACTTCTGAGCTAAATAAGCTTTTTCTCCTTTAACCTTGGGCATCAGGTATTTTGTCTTAGCAATGAAAGAAAAATAATTAAGACACCTGGTATAAACTGAATTATCAAGATATTCAACAGTAAGAATATGACAAACACATTGTCATGAATAACATGAAAATAACCAAGTCAGAAAGAGAAACAATGGGCTCAATACTAGACAGAAGAAAAAAGCAAAGGTAAGTTTCAACAAAAGTTTAATATTAAAGTATTGAATACTCCTTACTTCTTTAAACAAAATTAAAATATTAAGTGATGATGAGTCCATATGCAGAAAAATACAAAGCAGTGAAAAGATTACAGATCAGCATTGAAAAGACAGGAAAGAAACCAAAGAAAGCATATCAGCATTTGAAACTGCTCACAAGAAAATGAAAACAAATTAAAAAGATGAAAGTTATAACAGATAAAAGTTGACTAGGCAAAAGTATATAACAGAAGTTCAAAAGCTAATGTTAAGAGAAAAACATTTAAAAAGGAATAAAGGAATATCTGTGTAAACAATATATAAAAGAGAATGTACACAGAAGACAGAAGAC
The DNA here is from genome assembly GCA_002564305.1 of Octomys mimax. Classification (NCBI taxonomy): domain Eukaryota; kingdom Metazoa; phylum Chordata; class Mammalia; order Rodentia; family Octodontidae; genus Octomys; species Octomys mimax. The sequence goes on along the minus strand of NDGM011177225.1, from coordinate 8,788 downwards.
CTCATAAGGCTGAGTAAAGGAGGACTGCAGTAAACTAGAGTCCCACACAGGCTACATGGTGAGTTCAAAGCCAGCCTGAAAGTGGTGGTGCAACAGCAGGTGGGAGGCTAAGGCAGGAGGAACATTGTGAGTTTGAGATCAGCCTGGACTATAAAGTGAACTCAAGGCCAACCTGAACAACATAGTAAGACCCTGTCTAAAAAACAAAAAGACCATCCTGGACTATAGCCTGAGGCCCTGTCTTGAAACACATACACAAACAAACAAACAAGAATAGTAGACCCAAGAGGAATGAAACATGGTACAGTCACAACAAATCATAAATCTTATTTCTTGCTTCTGGGTAGTTCTGAACCATTGGTGGTACATGCATGACTGTTCTGTTGGGCAGCATGGGATACAGTATATAGGTTTTAATGGTTATTTTAAATATTTCAATTATTTGCTGACAATCAAAGATAAGAAAAATCAGCAGAATATTTTTAAACAAATCAAATCTTCAATAAAATGCTGTTAAACCAAGTAGTACATCATCATTTTAATATAATCACTATTGATACTACAACAATAACCAAAAGGTGCCTGTTTCTTAATCTATGACAGTTTTTCCTCCATAGGAGCACTTAATAATTGTGTGTGGAGTGGGTGCTGTTGTTTCAAAAAGTCCTCACCTTGCTTTAATGGTCAGCAACCCCCTCCCCAACTAAAAAAAAAACAAAATCAAGCAGAAAAACTAACCACATATGATTGAAAAAGAAAGCTTTAACATGTAATTAGGTTCATGCAATTAGGTTCTCTACCTGCGTGTCTAATAAAATATCAATAGCCACGTAAAGAAAATAGACTCAAGTGCTAGTCCACACCAACAATGTAGTTCTCAAACTAACAGAATCAAGACCACCCAGGAATTCACTCAAAAAGCAAATTCTTAAGGTTTGCCCCAAATTTACTGAATAAGAAATTTCATAGGTAAGTCCAGATAACTCAGATACATGATAATGCTTGAGAACCACAGTTCTGATACTTCTGCGAATTTTCCTATCATCTCAGAAAGATATAGAAAATTCTAGACTGGAAGCCCATTATTGGTACTAGGGAAACACAACTAACCAATTAAAAGTCATGTTTCCACTTATATTTCTATTCTTTAATATTCTTTAAGTAAAAGTCCCCACCTTGTTTATAGGATTATGCATTCAGTCTAGGTCCATGGCCTGACAGGCAAGCATCCAAAAAATTTAAATGCACTTCAAGGAAAGTCATTTTGTATTGAAAAAGACTAAGTCAAAAGCTATCTCCATACTATGAATATATTTTTAATATGAAAAATACAAAACACATGCCCCCTCTCTCTTTAGAAACTAATTGTACTGTTCTGGGTTTACAACAATTTTTCTTTTACTTAGTTTTCTAGAATAACAAATTAGAATAAGTGAAAGATAGCCACTTTAGGCCAAAGGCTGAGGCAATGATGACTTTAAGAAATCATTTATGGATTCCAATGATTTACATTTTGTTTTTCTCAATCATCACAATAATCAAGGAATATCTGTACATGAATTATAACTACATTGAAACAGCAAAACACATGGAAATTTCTATCCCTGCTGTTTTAGTATCAAACAGAACGAACTCAATTTGTGAGATTACTCAGATGGACTCTGTTACAGGCAGTTGTGTTTGCTTTATGAGAGAAATGATTCATTTTTAAAGATATCACTTTATCAACTAGTTCTTACCTAGGACATCGGGGGGCTCTGACTGGAGGCCTTCCGGCTGCTGACCCTGAAGCACATTCAGCAGGGCTTGGAGACTCCTCAGACACAGAGATGGATGTGAAAAACGTGTCTCCTTGATCAATTCAAACACTTCACAAAGTCCAACCTCAATAATCTATTGAAGATGTTTTAAAAAGTATGTTTTATAACCTGTAAGCCAGCAACATTTTCCAAAAAGTCTAGCTGATACAAATGACATACACATCAAACTTGACAATATTTAAAAGGCAAAGCAAAAAGATACACATAAAAATTTTTTAAAGTGTATTTAATATGAAGATTTTCAAAAGCCACAAGTTGCATGGTAGGCTCAAAACTGAACACACTATTTAAAAGGCAGTTTTAGGACAAAGAAGCCAAAATAACACAGAATGAAAAGTTTAAAATAGTGAACTTCTGAAAATTATAGTCATTAAGAAGAAACAAATTGTATTAACTTACAAAGTTCATTTTGTTGCACTCAAGTAAAACTAAGCATGGTAACTGCTAATCATAATCACAGACACAACAGAGCATATAGTAAAAATAAATAAGTAAATACAAAAATAACTCTAAAAGGAACCTTCATCTTAGCCCTTCTTAAAATGATATAACCACATTATTATTTACACATGTCCCTTTTTCTTATAAAATGATAAAAATAAAAACTTCTCAATCAAAAAATCAACTGCATCTTTACTTTATACTATTCTTTGCTGAAACCAAGAATTTGACTACATTTAGCTAAAAAGATAAATCTATAATAAAAGACTCAGAAAAAAATTGAAATAAACTGGTATAAGAATATATCTTCAGAAGACTGATAAAACAATAAAAAATGAATTTCCACTTCTCAGTCAGTGTGAGCATTTTAAAAACAAAATTTTTAAGACTTCTTATCAGGAGGTATTAAAATACATTGGCTGCACAATTAAGTTCAAAAAACATGAAAATAAGACTAAGGCTGAAGATGTTTCTGAGTTGCTGAAATTTTTATGTTAATTCATACATCAAATAAATATCTCCTGAAGAACTGAATGTTCAACTAACTATAAAAAATAGGTAGATATAACTATACCTTGTTCTCTAAATAGGGGAAATGAATGAGGATCCAGCCTAAAGCTCTGTCATAGCATTTATTACATTACAGAGCAACTATTTTTGTTTACACCTGTGACTAACCTGTCCCTTGAGGACAAAAAAAATCTCCCATGCCTAGGGCAGTGCATGGGACATAGTGGGGATACAATACATACTGCTTTAAATATCCAGCCATTTATGTGGAAAAACCCCACAAAATCAAAAAAACAAAAACAAAAAAACAGCAATTCAAAACTACTATATTTTCCAAACAAGGAAAATATAGAATGAAGTGAGTTGCAGAAAAATGAATTGCAATTCTGATTATCATCTGTAAAGTTCCTGAAGAATATAAATACAAGTGAGAAACCAAAACAAGTAGTAGGATTATTTTTAGCAAAGTCATCTAAAATCCAAACAGGCTTGACAACAGCTAAGATTTTACAAACTATATTGATAAAACTTTTCACTTGGCATATCAACTTCTTTTCCTGAAATAGACTAGAAAATTAAAACATGCTAAAATGTCCATCTGCTCATGTAACTTAAAGAAAACAGAAACCCAAAGTACAAAGTGTGGAGTTCTACTCTCAAGCCAATGAGAAATTAATACATTCTGTCATTATTTAAGACTGTTTACTATTAACAATGACTTTTCTTAATGCTAAGAAGATTCTCCACAGATGACATTTTTGGCTAGGATTCATTTACATAAATGTTTCCTTTAGTAATAAAGAAATTACTGAACCTTGCCAGAAACAGTAAGACTGCTTCATGAACAGGTTACTGAGTTGCTGCTCTGGTAAATTTAAAGTTTAAAAACTAGGCAATTCAGGCTGGCTACCAAGGCACATAGTGCTAGTAAGACCTACGATTAAGCTTGGTTACAATGATCAGGACAGAGAGTTCTCCATCTGTTAAACTCTTGCAATTGGAGTTCTGTCCTTAGAACTCCTTACTTGTGTCTACATCTTCAAAAGTTTGACTATTTCATCTTCCAACAAAGTTTCTTGTCTTTGGTTCATTTTGATTTTATGCAGGTACATGATGACAGACAATCTTCTGCATGTGTATAACCAGTTCTCCCAATACCATTTGTTAAAGAGACTATCCTTCCTCCAACATATGCTTTTTGTCAAAGATCAGATGACTAGATATGCCTGGGGTTGTTTCTGCATTCTATTCTATTCCAGTAATCCACATATCTGTTTTTGTGCCAATATCATGCTGTTTTTATTATTGTAGCTTTGAAAAAGAACTCAAAATATGGGATTATGATGCCTCCTGCTTTCATCTTATAAATCAGAACTGCATTTGCTATTTTGGATTTCTTATGCCTCCATACAAATTTTAGGATTGTTTTCCTAGTTCTATGAAGAATGCTGTTTCATATGAATCTTAGGATTATTTTTACCAGTTATCTAAGGAATGTTATTGGTACACACTAGCACTATGTTTTGGCAGTATAGCCATTCTCATGGTAATGTGACTGTCTCTCCAGAAACAGGGAGTATTATTCCATTTTCTGATGTCCTCTTCAATCTCCTCTCTTAGAGAACTAGAGTATTAATTTTAATGGTCTTTCACTTCCTTGGTTAAATCTTAAGGCATTATGTTTTATTTATTTATTTATTTATTTATTTATTTATTGCGAGGCTATTGTGAATGATATGTGCTCTAATTTGTTTTTCTGTGGGCTCATACAACATTTTAATTTTGACACTTTGAACCCAAGTAATTTGGCTTCAAAACTCATATTCTTAACCACTACACCCTAATTCAAGATCACTTAGTTCATGACAGAACACTGACTATTAGCAACTTGGGTTTTAATTTGCTTTGAAAGATCCCCTTTGACACTGCTAACTATGCTGGAAAGGGGCTGGGGAGATCGCTTGGTGGAATAAGCACTTCCTGGTAAGCACAAGGGCCTGAGTTTAATCCCTGGTTCTGAAAAAAAAAAAAAAAATTATGCTGGAAAATGTTAAGAATGCCGAACACTCTATTTCTTTAACACTCATTTATCTTAATGGTTTAAAAAGACCTCAGAATTAGTTGCTATTAATTATGCACTATCGGGACTGGGAAGATAGCTCAGCAGCATAAGCACCTGTCTGCAAGTGCAAGGTCATGAGTTTGATCTCTGGTACCCCACAAAAAAATTCATAATTATGCAATATCTTTTCATCTGTACCATAGTGTATTGTTCAACATCTGCATATCTGTGTAGATTACTTTGGGCTTTTGTTTTCCTTCCCAAAGATGAACTTAGGCAAATATAGTTAACATATTAACATCAGTGTGATTCACCCACCTAGACTAGTACTCTTACCAAAACACATTACACAAGTTCTGCAGTCTTACATCCTAACTATCTTTTTCTTCCCAACCTCTGCTACTTAAGCATAAGGAGTTACAATTAGAGATTATCTGGGGGTGTTTATAGGGAAAAGATAAACATGTTTGCTTTAGACTAAAGAAAGAGACTGGTATAGCAAGTGCAGCTAAAACCTTTACGGAAGAAAGGGAGAAAATATCCTGATCTGAGGCAGGAGTTAAGAATATAAAGACGTTCATAAATCTTTTATTCTGGTGAAAACAGAAAGCAAATCATCTTTTGAAAATAAGGTGAGAAAAACCTGACAATACGATTAAAGACAGTGGCACATTTGGGAACAGCTACCATAAAATATGTGAGAGAAATCAGATTGGGAACATGGGTTCCATCTCTGCCACTATTTCCAAGAAACAGATGTATGTTTTCAAGATATAGTTTTAAGGTATCTGTTTCATTAAAAGGCAATATATGAATCATTTAGAATCGAGGAGGCACTTAAAAATACCTACATGTAGAAAAATGCAATATGCATGATTCATCTATAGGTACCATTTTTAACTCCATTTACATTTTCACCTATTCATTTGTTACCCATCACACCTACATTGAAAAAAACATATACCAAGACTTAAAAAGAACAAAGTAGTTTGAGACGAGCTTGTTCTACTATATGTTTTTTTAACAATTAGCTTATATACTTCTGTTAATAAGGAATGCTATCCAAATGATACAGGATTCAATTTTTGGATTCAATTTTCTTCTTAGGCAGGGGAACCAGAATACTGGCTTCATAAGCCTTGTTTATTTTTAATGAACAATTTTACAAAAAGGATGCTATTTCAGGAGTACACATATACTGTGTGTACTATAGCCACACTAATCCTAAATAGGATTTAGGATTATGCATCTAAATAAGATTTAGTAGCTTACCTTTGGAAGTTTGATTGGGGGCTCTTTGGATTCCTCTTCTTCATCACTATCTGATTCTCCACTCTGCACAGAATTCTTAGATGCAGCTGCTAGTGATGTTTCCTTTTTCTGCCATTCCAGAACGCAATGGCGTACATTACAGTAAATATTGAAAGCAGAAGGATTGCTATGTAGTTTGATATCTGGTATGATTATTGTATTCTCCAAGTTTTCAGACTAAAATATAAGAAAATATTTCAATTTCACATATTTTTCCATCGTCAACAGTTTCATATAAAAAAATTGATGCCACATAACAAAGAGTATGTGTGTTGACTCAATTTTCACTAACACATCCTTTCTACTACCCTTCCCTATTTCTAAGTAATACTGTATTTCCAACTTGACAAGGGCTGAAAAGGTCAGTTAAAATATTCAACAGAAATACTCTTTCATCCCCATGATAGGAATAGAGTCAACCAAGCTTTACTGCTGAAGGATGGTTTTTTAAAGTATTATTTTAATGCCTTTTTAGGGAACACTAGATATGGTGTGAAGTTCAATAACTGTTACGGTTTATATCTAGATATCTCAAAGTCTCATGTGACTATAAGGCAGGGCTTTGGAAAGGTGACTGGAATAGGAGTTTATAGCTAACTGTACTTCTTGAAGGTAGGGCCTGATCAAAAGAGGCAGGTCACTGGGAACATGACCTGGAAGGACATATTTTCTTCCCTACCTCCTCTCTTCATTCTCTGTTTCTGAGCTACTATGATATGAGTAACTTTCCTCTACCAAGACCCTTCCACAACACCTCCCCGCCTTGAAGCCAGTGATTATGAGCTAAAAACACAAGCCAAAATAAATCTCTCTTCCTTTAGGTTGTGTCAGGTACTATGCCCCAATAATAAGAAAGTGACTAAGAAAATAACCTAGAAAGCCTGAATTATATTTTGAATTATTCTTAAAGTATATATAGAAATTTACATGGAGATTCACATTAGGAAAAAAAACACAGAATTTCTATCATCTCATCTAATATCATTCTCTTCAAATAACAGTAATTCCAAGAAAGCTGTAAGTATGGACATAGGCTTCTCTAAGCTCTTTTGGCAATAGCTCTGATTAAAGACTAAAAATCAAATCTTTGATAATTAGTTAAAATTAAGTTATTTTTATTTTGTGCCCAATATTTCACTCATAAGGTACAACTACTATAAATATAAAGCACCATTATAATGCACTTACAAATCCTTACAAATGCAAGTTCTAACAGAGTAAGAACCTATGATAAATGATACCTCAAGTACCAAAAACATTTGGTTTAGAATTCCATCCTCCCTGCCTAGGCAGGCACAGCAACTGGGGTTTAATCCCCAGCTTGCCAGGCCTGCCCCGCCCCTGAGGCATGCTGAGAAGGGGACTGAGACTGGGTGTGGTGGCGCCCACCTGTAATCCCAGCACTTGGGAGGCTGAAAACAAGAGGATCACTATGAGTCCAATCTGTGTAGTGAGACCCTGTAGCTCCTACACTAAAAGACATTTTAAAAAAAAGAATTCCATCCTCCTATAAAAAGATGGAGGTGGGAAGAAATGACTCATTAAAAATGTTTTAATTGGCATATCTGTCAGATATTAAAAACAATCAAATATTAGCAACCCAAATCTAACAATATATGAGCGAACATCATAACCAACTGGTATTTAACCAAGGATCAAGGCTGACGCAACAATGCAAAAGCATCAGTGTCTTTCCCCATTCAAACAAAAACAGATTAAAAACCGTAGGATATTTCAAATAAATACAGAAAAAAAAGCATTTGACAAAAACATGATGGAGCAGGGCGAGAGGCGGGGCGCGCTGGGAGGCGCAAGGAGGCACCGAGGCACCTCCGCGGACGCCTGGCTGGGCCGGACTACCGGAGCGGCTCCTCCAGCTCTCCGGCCTGCCATTCGGAGCCCGCGGCAGCGGCGGGGGCGGGCGCAGGCAGCCGGGACGCGAGGAACGACCCCCGCGGTGGCGGCCAAGGCGGGCGTGGCCTCCTCGGTGCCGGGTGCGCGGTGCATGAGGGCAGCCGCTGGCCACGCCGCTCCCATAAACGCTTGCTTAGGACTCGTTCGCCTCGCTGAGGCCCGCGGCGGCCCGGCAGGGTGCCCCGTCCAATCCTGAAGACAACGCGGTGCCGCGACTTCGCGAAGAGCCGGCAAAGGTGGTCACTAACTGCCAAGAGAAAATCCAGCATTGGAAGAAGGTGGATGATGACTATAATGCTCTTCAAGAAAGATTTTGTACCTTGCCCCATAAGCTCTCTTATAATATTATGGTACCATTTGGCCCCTTAGCCTTCATGCCAGGAAAACTTGTCTAAACCAATAAAGTGACTGTTTTACTTGGGGACAACTGGCTTGCAAAGTACTCCGAAAAGCAAGGTGTAGGTTTAGTTGAGCACCGGAAAGAACATATAAGAAAAACAACAGATGACTTTAAAAAAAGTAATGAAAAATTTTGAATCCAGAGTTGAATTCACTGAAGATTTACAGAAAATGAGTGAGGCTGCAGGTGATATTGTTGACATAAGGGAAGAAATTAAAAGTGACTCTAAATTTAAAGGAAAATAGCAAATTGTTCATAACGCTCATTCTAAACCAAAAACTTCAGATATTTTTGAAGCAGATTTTGCTAATAATGTAAAATCCAAGGATT
>NDGM011177213.1:0-45499 GCA_002564305.1 Octomys mimax | reverse complement strand
GCAGCGAAATCACACTGGGTCTCTGCAGAGCGTTGTTACAGCCCCAGAGAAGTGTAGATTCCTGCACTGTGACTATCTCTCCTCTGTTTTGAAATAAAGAACACAGAATACCAACACCAAACTCATGGAGTGCAGCAAGTATCAGTGTGGACAGGCAACTGTGTGACACAGACCATGCACAGGGCAAAAGACAGATCTACAGCCAAGATACTAAACTTCTGCCTTAGGAGATTAGAAAAGAAGAAACAAATTAAATCCAAAGTCAGCAGAGAAGAGAAAAAAATAAATAAAATTAGTGCAGAAATGAACCAAAATGAAAACAGAGTATCAAAGACAAATCAATCAAACAAAAATCCAGTTCTTTAAAATAAAAAGTCAAAAACCTACCTGGAAATGACAGAGGTCACTGCTGCTGAAACTGAATATTCAAGAGGGCAATGAAGGGACACTGTGCACAACTCCAGGCTCACACTGGGACACACAGAGGGCCAGACCTGAGGACAGCTAGAAGCACCCACAGAGGCAGGCAGAGTCGCAGCAGCCTTTGCCTATGAGAGAAACCAAACCAATGAGCTATAGCATCCTCAGCCACACAGACCAGAGCTGATGAATGCTCAGGTGGGTTCAGCTAAACCACCGAGGAAAAAATGACTCCAAATCTTTAGAAACTCTTCCAGAAAACAAAAGCAAAGGGATTCTAATTCATGCTGAGTAAGGATCACCCCAACACCCCAAAGTAAACAAAATGTCCGAAGGAAAATGACACAACACAAATTCTCTTCCAGGCAAATGTAAAAATGCTCTACAAATATTAGCAGTGTGAAAAGGAACTTAAGCACCATGAGTGAGAGGCATTCTAGGTGCGTAAAGCCAGATCGACTTTTTAAAATCCATCAATGTAACCCACAGGCTACAAAGAAAAATCATGTGGTGCTGCCGTAGGTACAGACAGGGTAGTCGACAAACCCCACCACCCTCCTCACTCCTGATAAGACTCAATAAGCAGGAGCAGAGAGGACACTCCTGCATAAGTGTCACAGCCCTGTGAGCAGTCACACCTGTCTCCTACAACAACTGCAGAATTGTGACCCTGTCTGACTATCACTCCCAGAAGGCCCGTCCCCCCAGCAGGGACCTGGGGCCTAGGCCAGTGGTTCCCAGCAGGGCCCATGGTGAAGGCTACCTCCATGAGTGCAGCTCCTGATGTCTCAGAAGGGCCAGGCCTAGCAGGATTCTGTTCCTTTCACCAGGAATAATGTGCTCAATGTGCAAAAGTATAAAACCTTCACACAGGCCAGAAACAGAGACATGCAGGATCTCTCTCATATATAACAGCTAAGAAGACCAACTCCACAGCAGGAGAGAAGCACAGTGGTCACTAGAGGCAAGGAGGGGCCACAGGGAAGGGACAGCAGGCACCAAATACAGTGGGACAGGAGAGAATCCCAGCATCCCTGGGTTTGCAACAGTTTCTTACACATTCTACAAAGAGCAAGGGGTGGCCAAGCCCATCCCCCACCAAAAAAAAAAAAAAAAAAGACCTGTTTGAGGAGAGGGGAAACACTCACTATCCTGACTGCATCCTTGGGTGAATTAATAAATATGGACATTTAGTGATAAAACAGGTCATGAAAAATGTACTTCCAGAATTTCATCTCAATAGGAAGGCAGCAGATTTCCTCAAGTATGTCAGTGTGAGGCTGGGAAGGAACCCTTTGCCCTGCTGAAGCCCAGGGAAGGAGCGGCAGGGTAGGGTACAGAGCAGGCCCAGCTCACCTGGAGGGTGAGGAAGCTGCAGGATCTTGATGCTTGGGGAACCGGGACAAGGCCTGGGCCTGGGCTTACAGCCTGACACCATGGCACTGCTCAGAGCTGGTCACAGTGTCCCTACAGGAGGAGGACCACATGGTCACCAGGAGTCAGCCTTGGTGGGACAGAAATGTAGGGCTGGGGGCCCACATTCACACCTGGCTTCATAAACAATCACATCTCCTTTTCACTTAAAAATTATGAGTTTGATTCCCACATCAAAATGTGCAGGCACCTAAGTAAACAGTGCCACACCTTTCCCACCCCACCCCACAGTCCACACACCCAGGTCCAGAAATGCACACTCTCAGGCACCCCAAAAAGGCTATCTACCCTCCTGGTCTCTGCCCCTTCCCTGAGGGGATGCCTCCTGAGGCTCTCTACAGTTCCCACACAGGGCGCCTGAGCCCTTGGGGGTCTTTTCCCCGTCCAATTGTGTCCCCAAGAGCACCGTCCCATGTGCTTGCTGCATCCTTAACCCACTTTCAAGGCCATCACCATCTGTGAGCCGGGGGACCTCTGTGTGTGCAAGCTGGATGTGCCTTTCTCCTGGAGGACACAGCTGCTGGGATGACCCTTGGAGGGGACTGCCAGGTGATGGTTATGCAGTCTACAGCTTTACACACAGCCCACATCTCCCCCAGACACTGCATTCATTTTTTATGGCTACTCACAGGGTCTGCACACACACATACACACAAGCAGACATGCACACACACCGCTTCCTATCAGTTTTTCAATGACGTTTGTAAAGCTTGTTTACTTTATTTCTAGTAAAACAAACACACACAGCCCATAGGTGCACATTTCAAGGATACTGGGACTGCTCACCCGGCTGGGAACACCACCCTCACCTATCACCAGGTCTTTGGTCATTTGACTCTCAAAGCATTGGACAGTGAATCCCACAGGGGCTGTGAATTCCACAGAGGGCTGTCCCCTCCTGGGCACCTGCCACGGAGGCCTCCTAGGAGGCAGAAATACAGCCAAAAGTTTCCAGAGCACTATCCAGCCCATCGAAGGCACAGCGGCAACCACGGCCCAGACGCCACCCTGGGGGCCACCCGAGACACTGGGCCTCGCTCCCAGGAGCTCTGCCGCGCAGCCGTCCCCCCCACCCCCCACCCCGCCGCTCCCCGGGACAGACGCCAGAGGGAGGATACCGAATCCACAAGTCTCCTTGCGGGATAGCGCCCGCCACAGCATGGGCCCTGACCCCAATCTGGATGAGGGGCAGCTCCCCTCGCCCTCCCTGGTCGATGTCAGGGCTTGGGCAGTTGAAACCAGGTCCCTGGCTGCGTACCGGTCCCGCGCACGTTGCTGTCGCCCCGTCTCGAGGCGCGACTGTTAGAATCCCCAGCTGCCGTTACTGTCCCTAGCCGCCGGAGCTCGAGACGCGACAGTGAGGAGGGGGCAGGGCAGGGGCGGGGAAGCCGCGGAGGTCGAGCCCCAAACCCGCGCCAGCGTTCCCTCTGCCGGGACGGCTCTCCGGACTCCGAGGTTGCACAAACCGAGTGCCAACACGTTTCCACGCAGAGCCCCAAACCCCACAGCCGCGCCCCTTCACCGGTCGCGGACCTCGAGGCCGGGGTTACGGGGGTCACACCAACCTTCCCCGCCAAGCTGCGGCTCCATGTCCGGCTTCGGGGCGGGGGCTCCTGACCCCGGTACCCCTGCCCGCGCAGACCGGCTCACTCGTCTGCGGCCGCGGAGCTCGGCCCGGGTTCCCATCCCGGGACACAGCGGTCCCCAACAGCCTGGCGGCCCCCAACAGCCTGGCGGCCCCACCAGAAAAACTAATCTTGAGAGGCGGGGCTCAGATAAGATGGGTGGAGCTTGGGTGGAGGGGCGGAGCTTGGAGGGAAAGGTTTCGGGTGCCTGTTCTTGGGAGGACTTGGAGGGGCGGGGATTAGTTGTGTGGGCGGGGCTCAAAAGGGACCGAGGCGATGCTGCTTTTTGGACCCGGCTCCCCGACCAAGTTGAAGTAGGGCGGGATGACGCCGGGCCTCTCTTTGGCTCCGCCCCTCCTGGCCCCTGCCCTCTCCTTCAGCTCCTTGACTGTCCACTTTGGCTAAGCTATCACGGCTGTCGCAGTGAATAGGACCTGTCACAGCTATGGGAGGTGGAAACACAGACAGCAAGCCACTCTTGCTGAGCCGGCTGATTGCTGTTCTGGAGGCTTGTGAAGAATAAGGGCCACTGCTGAGATTAGGAAGCCCTTCGTTAGGCAGCAGTAGCTCACTGGTACTGTACATGTCTCTCCAGGGCACACGATGGCCTGGGCATTTCATAGCATCTCTCCTTGCAGTGGCAGTGAGATAACTAAAAACACAAGCAAACATCTGGAGGACAGTGCACAACTCACCAAGGGAAAGACAAGCCCAACACCTCTCTAACAATCACAGACTTTGAATCATTCATGAAATGCTCTTTTCCACCTACTGAACCAGTGAAGATAAATAGACACGTGGCGATATTATGTGTTACAAAGAGTGAAGGGAACAAACTTCGTATCTAGCTACTGGGTGTGCACATTGGAAAATGCACAGGAAGTTAATTTAGTGGCGTCTAGCAGAATTGACTATAGGGCACATCTTTTTGCCCAGTAACTCTACATCTTAACACCTTCCCTAGAGATGCTGGCCCCATGACCATGTATTCAGCCATGTAAGGCAGAATATATGGGCTTTGAGGGGATGTTTACCATCCAAATCTTAGCAGTTCTCAGGGAGCCCTACTCAAGGTGGTTCCCATCAATACTTTTTTCAAAAAAACACAGAATCTTTCTTTGTAGTCCAGGCTGGCCTCTAACTCAAGGTGATCCTCCTGCTTCAGGCTCCTGAGTGCTGGGATTGCAGGTGTAAACCACCGCACCTGGCAACAGTTCACTATAGAAAGAATCTGAAACAACCTGTGCACCAACAAGAGGGGATGAACAACAAGAGCAGCTGTGTGGTAGAATTGAGCCCACAGCCACCCATAGGAAATGCAAGACTCTGGGTATCTCCAAGGATGACCTCAGCCTGGCAAAATTTTAAAAGGACACACGAAATCATGTTTGTTTGTTTTTATACCTCCTGGTGTTTGTCAGGAAGTATCAAGATTGGAAGCTTATTAAGGTAGTTGTCTCTGAGAAAGGATGGGAAGGGACAGAAGACAGAAGCTAAATGAGATTAATAGTTGTAGTTTTTTGTGTTTTAGAAAAAAATGCAAAACACTGTTCCAGGAAAACTGAGTCAACAGTATCCAGGAGTTCAGAAGAAGAAATTTTATTTAATGCTCTTGGTGCCCAGAAAAAATAATCTCTAAAGTCTGGGGCACTGATTACAAAAAGTTTATGTTTTTATAGAGTAGCAAGCAGAAGTAACAAAAGCTAAGCATAGCTGAAGGCCATGGTACAATGGGGCATCTTGTGGTGAGCATAGCTGTATGTAGCAAAGTTGTTTTCAGCACATTTACAGAAGTTTTAATTTAATCATGTGATTTAGCTGAGTTTAATGGCAGAGAACGGAATGGCTGTAGCACTGTTGGACAAAATGGCTATTGTTAGGTCAAAATTTCTGTTTTCACATTAAAAAATGAATCTTAGAAGCTATGAGAAGGGGCAAACAACTGCCCCTAGTAGGGATAGGAAAGGGGGAGTCTGTTATGTTATACTTTTGCATTTTTCTATTAAATTTGTTCCTTATGGAAAATAACATTTATGAAATTTTTCCTTGTGAATGAAAATATTTTTCTTACAGAGCTGTAATTTTTTCTTAGGAAAATTTTTCTTATGATGACATGAGGTTTTTAGTAAAAATTTTGTCTTTTGACACTTCATTGGCTTTTTTTTTCTTTCATTTTGGGCTCAGGCTGAAATTTTCTCTTTCTCCAGGGCTCACGTACTCCTCCTGCCTCTCAGCACCTGGCAGCTGGGACTGCAGATGCGCACCATGCCTGGCCTGCAGTAGTAACATCAATGATCCTCCAGCAGGGCTGACCACTCCAAGAGAGCCAAGGGGTGAGCACCTTTCAGCAGGGACAGTGTGTCCTCACCCTCCAGCTCTGTGTCTCCCGCATCCCTTGGCTCTCAGCTTCCACCTCCCAAGCCAGTAGTGGCTGCTGAGGTTTACCTTGCTGCAGGGCTCTGGGCCCCTCTGTTGCCTCCCTCTTCCACATGCCATAGCCTGGCAGCAGCACCAAAATACTCACATCACCCAAGACTCCTACCCCTTCTTCCCTGTAAGGAAACACACACCAATGAGCATTTTTGAGGGCTACCATTCTGCTGGTGATTCCTACTTCCCATGTCCAACAATGACACCCCACGTTGTGGGCAGTCACATCTCCCAAAGTCATACACCGAGGCTCAATGCCATTATGTTTGGAGATAGAGCCCTTAATGAGGTCACTAAGGTTAAGTGACATCACAAAGGTCAGACTTAATCCAACAGGACCGTATCCTATGTAGAGGGAGGGACCACCTGTCTGTGTTTTATAGCAGCACAGAGGGATGAGTTTGAGGACAGCAAGAAGACAGTAGTCTTCAGGCCAGGGAAGGGGTCTGAGGAAGCCTCTGATGGTGCCTTATGCCCCCACATGTCTGTGGTCCTAGGGTGCAGCACTGTGAGCTATGAGGGACGAGGAGAGGTCAGGGCTATGCTCACCCCATGGATGGGCCACATGTGCAAAGCTCAGCTTATGTGGTCATTAGTTCTTACACAATTCTACCCAGAATCCCAGTGTTACCCTTAGAAGGAAGTGACCTCAAGCACTGAGGCTCGACCACCCACTATGGACATCGCTGTTTGGAAGAGTTAAAGTTATAGGTGTTGGAAATAGATCCTATAATTAATGTTTTTCTGTTTAAGGAGGAAACCTTCTAAAGATAAAAAGCAATAGAATTAAAAATGCATATAATGGTGTGGCGTATGATATATTAACATGTATGATGTCATACATGTCTAAAGTTGAAATGCCAACACTGTCACAGTCCTGGAGCACAAAGAACCAGGGGCAGGCAAGGAGGGCAGTCAAGACAAATGATAAGGGCTGAAAGCTGACATGGAAGCCTAAGAAGGGACACTCACAGGCCATGGAGTGAAAAGCAGGCATCCTGGAAGCAGTTAATGACAGATGTGACTCCACCTGGATCCTTGTCCATAGGTCACTAAAGGCTTGAAATGATGCAGATGTCTCCTCTTGGTGACAGTGATGTGAGTTATTTGCTTAGAAAACCTCAGTGTCCCTGTCCTAATTACAGTGGCTTCCAGATCAACAGGCTCTGTATCAATGTGACTTCTTGCCTGAGTCACCGTGACCCTGGGGGATGGCAGGAGATGGTGTGTCTCATCCCATGCATCCAACCCAGTTAGCCCACGAGTCTGCAGAGAGAGCTGGGCCTCACTGACCACCAAGAGTCACCCTGGTGCCAACAGCCCTGACCCTTTCAGCTGCCCTGCCTGCTGCTCAGAACTCAGTTCTCCCTCACAGCCAGCCCAGCTGGGCGGGGGTCAGCAGGCCCACTAAGGACTCCCAGTGTAAATGAAGTGTCCCGGGGAGCTTCCATGCAGCCTACCTGCATAGACAGAAAGGACTCTGATGGAGCCTGGGCAGGGTGCCCAGGACAGCTAAGGTGCCACACTTCACACAGACCCTTTGGACCCTGAAGCCCCTAAGGCAGATCCGGTGAGATGACACCACAAGGACTGTCACCAGCCCTCCTAAAGTTTAATATGCATATGGCCAGGAATTGTCCCTGTAATGACCAAGGGAACATGCCCCTATCTCCTCCTCTATAAGGGCTGGCTGGTAGAATGGCCTCTGGATCGAGCACCTCTGGGTTCTTTTCATCTCCTGTGCCTGTGGATCTTCTCCTGGGTGCCCCCTCCTGTCTATGAGATGCTTGATTCCAACCCCCTGCGCAGACTCCCTGCTGGCCCCCATTATAGCCCAAAGCCACACAAGGCAAACTTAGCTTAGCAGTGCCTTGATGTCCGCTCCCTTTCAGGACTGCATCGTTGCCACAGTAACAGATGCAGAGCCCCGCACGCACTCCAATCATGCGGCATCCCTCCCCAGGCCACTGCAGCCACGTGCACACTGGCAGGCCATGCACTCCTGGCACTGAGTGGCCTCACACAAGCCATGGGCTATGTGTGCAGTGCTCAGCAGAGATCTTGCCTTCTTTGTTTTGACAGTGCCCCAAGGCCCAGGTTCCCAAATGACACTGTCCAGGCCTGGACATCAGAGACATCTATTCCAGCCCAATGCAGCCCAAGAGGCTGCCTCCTGAGTGCACCACTCACCCTCCCACCTGGGTTCTGCTCTGAAAATAGAACCTGATCCACAGCACCAGCATGCTGCAAACCCAGACCAAGCATCCACATACTGTGCAGGCTGTGGCCCTGTCCCAGTAGGCATCCCTGCCTGAACCCCGCCCAGACCTGATCCCTGTCCATCTCCATGAGGGTTTTCTGTCACTGAACCCTGAGTCTTGTCCGGGTCAGAATGACCTTGACTGGCTCTGCCCAGGACTGTTCCTTCTTCTGCCCATGCCCACCAGCCACACTAGCACTCGGGAGCCTCAGGATCCAAGGGGATAAGGCTCAGGAAGCAATGGGGCTGTGCTTGGGGACACGGCTGAGGCTACAGACCAGGAGCACAAGCACTGCAGTCTTGGGGAGGGAAGGAAGCATGCTCAGGAGGGTCAAGTTGTAGCGTTTCTCACACTTCCCTAACAAGTGTGCATGTGTGTGCACATGTGTATGTGTGTGTGCACATAGGAAGCATGGCTGTGGCCATGTGGTCAGCTGGTCCACATGTGGTGAAAGTGCATTTATGTGTTTGCATATGCATGGACATGAATAAGCATGCATGTAAGAATCCTGGAAGCCAGCTGGCCCTGCTCCACCTATACCAAGGGTCCTCTGGGAAGGAAAATCTGCCTGGCAGGAGAAGATATGGGTGACAGATGACACAGCATCCCTGAGGTCACTTGGCTGAAATATGCACAGTTCATGAAGCCAAGAGCACCTGGAATCTACATGGCCACCCCTTCTGGCCAACTGAAGGGAACCAAGTCATTTCATGTGGCTGCTGCAATCATTCCTTAAGACTACGTGGCCTGAACAGTGGCATTCTGGAGGTCTGAGGTCAGGACTGGCCTCCCCGGGGAACTTCAGGTGTGAAGCTGCTACTGAGCCCTCAAGGAAGAGCCATCTCTGCCTCTGCAGCCTTCAGAGGCACCTCCGCTCCACCACTTGTGGCTCTGCTCCAAGGACAGCCCTGTGCCTCTCGCTGACCTACTGTCCTTACATTGCCTGGCTTCCTTCCTTGGAACCTCTGAGGACACCCAGACCTCTGCTAATCCCCTCCATGAAGTCTCCTCCATGGGCTCCTTGGGGGCTCTTCCTGCACTCAGGCTCACACCTGCCCAGGATCCTTAGCAGGCGGACAAGAGTAGCCAGGAGAGTGTATTTCCCGGATTGTCTCCAATCCAAAAGACAAATTGCCTATTCAGTCCCCTGCCAAGAATTGGTGAGAACTAGACTTAGAGGTCAAAATCATTTGTACCTAAGCAAACTGTCATTTGCAATAACTCAAAGCTGATCTGATAAGGTTCTGTTAAATCATACGGCTTGTCTATATAACTGTAGCTTTCAAGTGCCTTAAATTATGCCGGCATCCAGATGCCTGTGTGTACATGCATGTGCTGTGCTCCAGGCCTGTCTAGAAGATGCATCACCTACAGCCAAAACCTATGTTCATTCAAAATGGCAGCATAAATGTCAGGTCATACAGAAGCAGCACAGACGCTGGCCAACAGCAGCTGCCCTCAACCTCAGCCTTGGTGAGAAGACTATCTTGGATATAAGCAGAGAGTGATTCTTGGAGCAGTTAGACTGCAGCATGTGGCCAAGTCCTAAAAGGTGAATGAGAACCTTGGAGAACTGATATTATTCCCCTAACTCAAAAGCAGCACAAAACCTAACTGAACCTCTCCATGATTTTGATCTCTCAGTTAAAGTCTGCTTCACAGCTGCTGACATCTATTTGATGCATAACTTAGACGTTTTATGCCCACAAGCTTTTAGAAGAGGGGGGCCTGGGGTGTGAGCATCAGCCAAGAGCAGAGCCCATAACAAACACAGGCAGGAAACATCACTGGAAGGGCTGAGGTGGCGCCACAAGCCAGCGGCCAGGTACCAGGAATGGCAAGATCTTGAAAGGTGACTCATTTTAGATTTTGTTTTCTCCCTTCCCAAATCACTACCATGCTGCTAGCCAGGTTGTCTCTTAAGAAGGAGGAGATGCATGAGGAAGCAGGTACTCTGGGGAAATGGAATAAAGGAAGATGTGCCCAAGGTCAGGAGTGGTAGAACAGGAGATGTCCCGAGCTGGACTGTAGTCCTTTCTACCTAGCGAGCCTTTCTACCTAGCGAGGCTGAATCAACAGGACAGACAGATTCCTGAGTTCAAAGAGCTGGCAGTGAGAACTCACAACCCACTCCCGTATGTCTCAAAGCAGAGCTCCACGTGCCACCCTCAAAACCTGGGAGAATGGGCACCTTTGCCATTGCTAGCAAGACAAGTGCTTTGCACAGTGGGAAACCATGCCACAGAATGAGCCAAAAATCCCATCTGTCTAAAGTAAGGACTAAGCCATGGTTTCTTCTTTCAAGACCTCTGAACTTCCTAAACTGTGCCTGCCTCACATTCACATTTCCTAGGGAAAATACTCCATTGAAGAACCAGACCTTAATTTTAACAGAATCTTTGAGGTGAGAAATACATCCTTTGATTTACAAATTAGATATTTGTGTTTGTGAAAACCACTTGGCCAATTTTCACTGGAGAAGAAACCTAAGCAGGCCTTGTGTCTAGCTTTCTGAGTTCATCTCATTGTAAGTAGAAGGCAATAACAAGCCTATTTTAAATAGCTTGCCCTGAAGTCATAGAATTCTTCCTCTCATTTGAATTTGAGGTTTACAAGTTCTGAGTTAGTGACCCTGGGTCTCCCAAAGCAGAAGTTGAGGCTCTGTGTGGGTTGGTGTCCATGGTGGTGGTGAGAACAGGGACCTTCATGTTCTGTGTTCACAGCCAGAGTTGCAGGTAGAAGAAAGCAGGAAACAGAGCGAGACAGTGTTTTGTGACAATGGGGCAGACAGTGTAGATGTGGGGAAAACAGAGCAGCCAAGAGCAACTGTTCCCTGCCGAGGGCCAGGAAGCTTCATGGACAGATGCGTGGGCCCCAAGAACCCTGGCTGCACCATGGCTGCACAGGCCCCAGCGCAGGCAGCATGGCATAACTGGGGAAAGAAACAGCAGAAGACCAGGATATAGCAAATGTGCCTACAACATGAGGCCACTGTCAGGGACCTGCTTTTCATTCTGAAGGCTGTGGAGTGTGTCACTACCTTCTATTGCTGAAACACAAGCACCCACAACTTAGAAGAGGTTTATCTGGTCCATAGTTTCCAAAGGGTTCAGTCCATGGCTGGCTCCAAGGCACAAGGCACAGAGGAAAGACCTGGTGGAGGACAGCTTCTCTCCCTCCTGGCCCCTGGGAGGCAGAGAGAGAAGGGGAACGCTAGGGACAAGAATACAACCTTCCAAGTCACACCCCAGGGAATACTTCCAACCAACCCCCACCTCCTAACTGCCCATTTGAAATTACAGAGGAATCCACCCTGGTACATAGACAGACCCAGATGTTGGGAGACCCCACTGAGTGGCTAGCTAGGGAGACAAACACTGCAAAGGCTTCACAGAAGGCAGAAGTATTGTCCTTCCATTCTAGGAGTTGAAGGGCAGAGACGGCTTAGAAGAAGGTGGGGATGGCATGAGCTGGCAGGTGGTGGCACCCAGGCTGTTCCCAAGAACACAGATGCCTGAGTGGAGTCTGGAAGCCACCCATGATCGCAGGGCTGGGCAAAGATATGGATGGGCCAGTGGGGGGACCCAGGTATGGATGGAAGGTGAATCTCATGGGTCACATTGTGTCCTGGGCCTCTGACAGTCCTTGTCCTTGTCCTCCCAACCTGAACAGCTTACAGCTACTGACCAAGAACCTCAGTTGTGAGGATTCAGGAAGCCCTTGCTCTAGGCCAGGAGGAGCTACACCAAACCCAGCCCTCCACAGCAGGGTGAGGGTAAACCTTGGAAAACTTCCCAGAAGGAAGGTGGGACCCCAATATGCAGCATTTGTCACTTTCCCTTCTATGAAGACTCTTCCATGATCCCAATGTCATCTGGGTCATAAAATTTCTGAAAATGTCACAGTGGCAAGAACTGCATTTAACTATCAGCTGACAGGAGCCAATACAAAGTAGCTCAATAGGGTACAGTCCCAGGTCACAGTGCAGAGTAGGCTCCAGGGACAGGCAGCAGAAGCCATGTGAGCCGATGCCAGCACAGGGAGCTTTATTGAGGGTCAGAGTGGTGACAGAGCCAGAGTATAGAGCAGCCTCCAGAAAGGACAACTTGGAAGCCACCCCAGCACCTGCTGTGGCCACAAGCCCAGAACATCCCACCTCCCAGTCAGTCTGCCCACTCATACCCCTCAAGCCCTCTGCCCAGAGCCCACGTCTTGGCCAGCATCCCCAACTGCTAGGACAAGAGCTCTGCAGGGACATCGGAGGGTAGGCTCAGACCCCTGCACTATTCTGCCCTGCCCCACAGGAGGGGCACACCAGGAGTGCTCAAGGGCCTGCAGGGCACTGTACCTCAGAAAGCTAGGACTTGCAGTCAGCAGAGTGGGTGCTCGATGAGCAGGACAGGGTCTGGGGTTCAGGGGATCTTCCTCAGAGCAAGGAGCCCAGCAAGACCATGTAAGCTGGGGCTCCTATGGGCAGGGAGGGGCATTTTCTTAGCCTCTGCCCTGTGGGGGCTGCACAGGGGCCCAACAGAACCCCAGCAAGGAGCAGGCTGGTCTTCCCCACCCCATGTATCCCCTAAAGAGCAATTGAAGAATCCCCTGGGACTCTGACCTTAAACATATAGCCTCGGCCCACACCCCTCCCGGCACTAGGGCCTGGCATGGTGGGCCTCTCCCACCATAGCACCCAAGGACAGGGACAAGGGGACTACAGGGCCTCAAATCATCGCATTTGCTCCCTGAAGTGTCCGGTACTCATCACAGTGGAGGAGCAGTGCTAAGCCACGTCTCTGTGCAGGTTGCTTCGCAGAGTGGCAGCCATCAGCTGGAGATACCTCTCCCATTGGAACAGATGTCCTTATTCCACACCTCCATCACTCGTGCTTTTCAACCTCATTTTCTCTGGACAGAAGAACCCCCAGGCCAGGGTCACTACTGCCTCTGGACACTGGGACTGGGAACCTCGTGATGGTTACATCTGTGGTATGGGGACTAGGCCACCACCACATGAGCACCCAGGCTGGCTACCTGGTTTCGATTCTCCTGGGAACAGGCGTCTGGCAGAGACAGTGTCCACTGCAGCATCATGTAACTGCCTCAGGACAGTGGGGCACAGGCCAGGTGAGTAAAGTCTGAAGTGGCCCCACTCACACTGCCATGCTGGTACATAGCCCTATGCAGTCCCTCAGCACCCCACCCAGGGACACAGGCCTGGGCATTCTGCCAGCGTTTTTAAATCTGTGAGTCGTTCATTTTTCATGCACCAAGATTAAAGAACCACTGTTTTGTTCCACTGAGCTTTGCCAAGTAGCTCATCACACCTGTGGGGACTGGGTCCCCAAACCAACATTGCAGTGGGGCAGTGAGGTAGATGGCCAGCCCAGGTCATGCCTTACACAGCCCCCACTGCAAGTCACATGATGCCTTCCAGACACAAGCACCCTAATCAGCACCAAGCTTCTGCTTGCCAAGGCATCTATGCAGTACTCTTTAAGCCCACACACAATTTACTCTTATTTGCCACCCCTCAAAAAGATATTTGAAGTAGTTTAAATATAAATACACCTACAAAAAGACAGTAAAAAGTAAAATTAGAGTCATATAGGTGGAAGTAGCATCTACCCTGAACATGAAGTAATACAGTTAAGAAATCCGAGCAATAAATGTGCTCTGAGAGTACTGGCAGTAAAGGCGGAAAGAGAAAGTTCCTGTTGCCAAGGAAAAACAGCATCTAGTGGGTTAGCCAGGAAAGGCCACACACTGGTCCTCCCATCCTCTGAAAAGGGCTGTTTCAGATTTTGGTGTACACGAGATCAAGGCACAGCAGTGATCAGGTCCAGGCCTTCCTTCCACCGAGCAGGCATGACCAGAGCGTGGAAACAGGCAGGGCCACGTGTGTCAGGGCCTTTCTCTGGTTTTCTCCATGTTTTCCCCTTTAGTGGACTCAAACATCAGTGCCAAGATCACTCAAGCATTCTGAGAGCCAAGTTCAGAGTAAGCTCCACTCTCCCTTCTCCCTGGGGAGCCAGGTCCCCAGGACATTGATCTGGGGAGGGGGGCTCACACCTCCATGCCAGGGGTCTTAGATTTACACAAAGACGAGCCCCTCCTTGTGTATCTGGGTTCCAAATACAGCTGGCAGGGTGGAAGGGATACAGAATATCACCGCAAGAGTCTTGAGTTCCTGTCCAGTCAGACCCCAGCCTGACTGTGTGGTCACGAGAGTCTCTAATTCTCCAAACCTCAGTTTCCTCCCCCATCAAGTGGCCAAGGGAAGTACATGAAGAATTTGCCAGGCTACAGCTCCGTACCAAAGCTGCCAGCACACCCATCTCCCTGGGGACATCAAAAGTACACATTAGTCTCTACCTTCCAGGAAGTCCACGGCAGCTGGAGGACGATGGCCTGCTGGCCATAAGCACTATGGTACTGGGCTGCCAAGGTCCTTGGGGACTGGGGCGCTAGGCAGGGACTTCAGGTACTCCAGATGTCTCCGGGCATCCTCCTGGTTGTGCCGCACATAGTACACAATGTAGGCGACAACCATGGTGAACCAGCCAAACATGGTGACCAGCATGGCTACATCTGTGGTCTTGTGATGAGTGCTGCAGAGGCTGACACCGGAATCCAGCACCTGGATCAGCGGCTGGCCAACGAACTCCTCCTGCACGGAGGTGTGGCAAGCCATCTCATCTACTGAGTCAGGGTCCAGTTTCAGCTCCCAGAGCGCCTCCTGCAGGGCGCACTCACAGTGCAGTGGGTTGTGGGACAGGCGGATCTTGGCACTCAGTTTGCTCAGGGCATCCTTGGGAATCCTCCTGATGCGATTGTGTGACAGGTCTAGCAGCCGCAGGCCACCAGCCAGGCCAGAAAAGGCAGCAGGGCTGATGGTCTCCACAGCATTGTGGGACAAGTCCAGCTCCCGCAGCTGGTGCAGGTGCTGAAAGGCGCCGTCAGGGATGCGGGAGATTCTGTTAGCGTCCAGCTTCAGGAGCACGGTGTCAGCAGGGATGTCCCCAGGGACCTCCTGGAGGCCACTGTCACTGCAGTGCACGGCCACGGGCCCTGCATGGTCAGGGCACTTGCAGGCCTGCGGGCAGGAGGCGCCCAGGCGCAAACAGAGAAAGAGGAAGAGCCAAGGGTGCTGGGCAGTGGACAGTGGGAGCCTGGGGCTCTGCCTGCCCCTAGGACCCATCCTGCTTGGCGGGGACAGGTGCCTCCTCTGGGCTCTGGCTGGGCCCCACAGAGCAGCGGTCACCCAAAGCAGGCACGAACTCCTTCTTCACATGTCCGCAGAAGCTGTACACTTGACTCTAAAGCAGAGAACAGAAGAGCAAGGCAGGGCGGGGAGAAGCGACAAGCGTGCCGTCATCTAGCCTGGGGCGCTCAGAGGAGGCACTAGGGCAAAGGTCGAGCACCCTGGACCTACCTGCTTGTCTCTTGCTCCCGGAGACGCCTACAGCCACCCTGATGAGCGCTGGCAACAGCGGGGTCAGCAGACACTGGCCGCAGCTCGGCAGGCCTTGTCACAAGCAACCGAGACCCACGCCCCGGCTCCCAGTGGCGACTCCGCGTGGCAACCTGGGCTGCGCGGGCTGCTTCCCAGTCGGTGGAGCAGGTGGGGCCGGGCGGTAGCCAGGCGATCGTGGGGAAGAGGGGGTGTGACCTGCCTATTGCTTGGCATCCGGACCACAGCCCCTTAAAAATCGCAAGCAGGAATGAAGGCGCGCGGAGAAAGGAGTGGAGCTGGCTGGGCGTGCGGCCGGGGCGGGGCTCGGGCCAGGCCGTGCGCTGAAGGGGCGGAGGGCTGTACCTGAGCCGCCGCGGGGCTCCAGGAGCCTGGTCGGACGACTGGCCACGCGAAACGCGCAGCGGAAACTGGGTGGTGTCCACCGCCCTCCGCGCGGGGGGCGGGGCAGGGCGCCAGTTGCAGAGCCCTGAAAACCCGCGGAGGGGCGGGGCCGCCTACAGGGCGGGGCCTTTCCATGGGGCGTGGCTTATAGAGGGGCGGGGTCCGCAGAAAGGGCTGGGAGGGACCCGCAGCGGATTGAGGGCCTGAGATGGAAAGGTGTAGGACGTGCTGCGGGCGAGGCTGTTGAAAAGGGGCCTGGGTTTAAAAGGCCTGTGTCTCATGAGGGGTCGAGGCTGGGCCGGCCAGCCTGCTTGAGAACCCGCACCCAGCTTAGCCTAAAAGCGGAGGCGGAGCCACGCGAGGGGGCGGGACTCCGGGAGGCGTGGGAGGGGTTGGAGCGAGGCTTTCCCACAGATGGAGCGCGGGCACCGGCGGGACAAGCTCGCCATGGGCGTGTCGTGGACTGCCCCTGCCGGCTGCGTGTGCATAGGCTCCTCCCACCCTGTTTGGGGGTAGGACTGGGTCTGCAGATCTTTGATTTGTCGGAAGCTCTTTAGACCTGGTCCCTGGGGCCCCTCGGGCCGAAGGCCCTGGGTCTTGCACCCACATGTCAGAGTCTTCAGAGGGCAGGGAAGTGAGGTAGGGAGTTAAAGCTGGACCTCAGCCCGTCCAGGGCTCTGTAAACAGCCCTGGTGGTGTCATGGATACACGGTAAACCACATAGTTAAATGTGGTCCGCGCTGACGTCTGCGTGCCCGCGAAACCCTCGTCTCAGCCAATACACGAGGAACCTCAAGTCCCCCCTCAGCCGCATAGTCTGTTTTTCGTCACCGCAGACGGGTTTGTCTGTGACTTACGTAAATGGACTTGTGCCTTCTCCAGCCTCTACCCCTAGCATGGCTATTTTGAGACATAGGTCCTGCCTTCAGCAACCTCTCTAGGCGTATCATGGGTGGCTTCTGCTCCTGTCCACACTGGCTCCCTAGTGTTGGGGACCCGTCAGTACAACTGATGGGCCACGTGGATGAGTCTGGACAAACACTTGTTTTCTGGAGTAAACAGTCTGGGTGGAGGCACGGGACCAAGTGCTGCCAAAGTGGCTGCACAGCCTCACAGAGCCCCAGAGCCATCCTCACCAACACGGGTGTGGGCAATCTTTCACTCGGGACATTCTAGCAGGAGTAATGCGTATTAAATTGGTTTTGTTTGTTTGGTTTTGGTTTTGTTTTGTTGTTGTTGTTGCCCTGGTGGCTAACGGCATTGGGCATCTTTTGTTTGTTTTGAGGCAGGGTCTCACTATGTAGTCCAGGCTGGCCTTAAACTATGTAAGCCAGGCTGACCTTCAACTGGCAGCAGTTCTCCTGCCTCAGCCTCTTAAGTGTAGGGATGTTACACATGTGCCACCACGCCCAGTTTATCTGCTTACTTGCCAGCCATCTGAGATAATTCCTTTAAGGAAGTGCTCCGTTAAAACCACTTTTCATGATGCTACGTTGGAGGGAGTTGTTTTGTATGTTGTTCATTTGGTTGGTTGGTTCTCTTGTTAACAGTGCTCTTTGTCTCTCTAGACACAAGTCCTTTTTTAGATATGTGGTTTGTGTATATTTTCTCTTTGTGGATTGTCCATTCTCTTATTTTCTAAAACACAGAAGTTTTGATTCAGAGCAAGTTCAATTTAGCCTCTTAAATTTGCTTATGGATCATACATTTAAGAAACCTTTGCCTAACCCAAAATTACAAAAATGTAATAGAAATTTGTATGTACCATTCTGAGTTAATTTGGGTGTATATCTAAGAAAACCATAATTCAGGGTTATTTTCTGGGTATTGACAGTTTTCACAGCCGTTAGGGGTGGGAACCAAGCTTTTTTCTAGCTTTTTAGTTTAGTTTTGTTTTTTTTAACCAGAAATGGATGTTGGATTTTGCTTTTTGTCTATGAACTGAGAATCTCTCTTTTGCAGTCTGATAGCGTGGTGAATAACACTGACTGTAGGTGTTAACTCAGCCTGTCTTCTTGAGATCAATGCCAGCTGGCCCTGAGGTAATAGTTTTAAATATGGTTAAGTCACACACAGCTTACTGTTTTCTTGACTGAATGTTTGCATCGCCTAAACATTGTCCCCTTCATTGAAGTTGTTGAAATTCTCAACATAAAGTTTTCCTTAGTATGCCCTTAGTACCCTTTCAATACCTATAAAATAATAAAATATGAGTGATATCACCTCTCTCAGTCCTGACTTGGGTAGTTGTTGGCTCTTTGTAAACTGATAAGTCAGGATAGAAATTTATAAATTTTATTTATCTGACTGAAGAACTAGTTTTGGGCTTCACTGATTTCTCCACCGTTTCAATTTTTGTTGTCATTGATTTCTCTGACCTTTATTCTTTCCTTCACTTACTTCTATTAGTAAGGCTTATTTTAACTGTATCAGGAATTTTGATATCTTATTTTTGTTATCATTTAAGTTTGAAATATTTTTTGCTTTGTACCTTTTGAAAATTGTATAATTTCCCTTTGGATTCCTTTTTTGACTTACAAGTTTGGACACTTGGGCATTTTCCAGAGATCTGTTTGATGTTCATTATTGGTCTAAGTCTGTCCTTTTCAGAAGACATGTTCCCTGTTTTTTATCCTTTCAATTTTGTTGAGACTCATTTATGGTCCAGATTATGGTGTATAACTTCTGTGTTCTCTTGAATGTGTGACCTGTCACTCATTCTTCAAATGTTGTGAGGTCAGGGATGTTAGTAGCTTCTACCATTACCAACTTCCTATCTACTTGACCTCCATTACTAAAGAGGCATTGAGGAAGTGGCTAGGATCAAAGATTTTCAGATTCTCCTTCGGTCCTGGGCTGGAGGTGTAGCTCCATAGTACAGTGCCAGTCTGGTTTGTATTAGACCAGGAGCTCCATCCCCAGCACCAGAGAAAAGAAACATCGTCAAAAACTTGATACTTCTCTTGGAGTCCTACAAGTTTTTGCTTTGTACCTTTTGAAAATTGTATATTCAGATTACAAGGTATTGCTGATGAATCAAACTTGTTATCACTGTGAAACAACCCTTTTTAATCCCCGATTCTTTGGCTTGAAATTCACTTTGTTCAATGTTAATACATCCCTTCCTGAGAATGTTAGTGAAGGATACCTCTTGCCACCTTTATTGAAGGTGTGTCTTTATTACCTAATTATTTTTCTGGTCACTGGGACAAAATATCCATTGCCCACAATTGAGGAGAGGAGAGGATTATCACTCAGTCAATAAGAAGTTTCAGTTCATAGTCAGTTGGCTTCAAGGCAAGGTGAGAGGGCAGGGGGGCCTGGCAGAGCAGAAACAGTCCATGACATGGCAGGCAGGAAGCAGCGTCATCAAAGAAGGAGGGACTGAACCACTGATGAGTATCGAACCCCAGGATCCAGCCACTTTCCAAAGCCCTACCTCTGAGCTTGTGAGGCTTTGGGGAGACATTCAGATATGAACCATGACACCAAATGTCCTCTGGGATTTCCATAGTGCCACAGTGTATTGTCTCTCTTGATGTATTCATTAACTCCAAAGGAAAAGATAGTAACATCGCAGTAAAGAAAACACCTTGCTGGTGTGACAGTGTTGGGGCCACCAAGGATTAAGCAAGTGGACAGCAACACCCTCGCTGTGAGCAAAGAGGGAGGGCTTGTCTGGCTCCTGTGGCCACTACCCCATGGATCCCCTTGTCAGCTGAGAGAAGACACAAAGGATAGCCATATCAAGAGACAAAGTAGAGTGACAAGCTGTGCCTTGCCCCTGAGAACTGTGAAGACCATTAGAGAAGGAAAAGTCTGAATCACCACTGTGGGTTGCAAGAGACTGGAGAAGTGACAACTTGGAAAGAAGTACAACCCTGGGACAAAGGATATTAACAGGAAATCTGATGAGACTGAGTGTTAGTTACTTTTCTCAGTGCTGAGTCAAAATACATGATACCTGGAGGAAAGGTTTATTAACACAGTCTGTGGAGTCCTTAACCAGCTGGCTCCAAGGCAGGGTGGCACAGAGTAGAGGGGCAGTAGTTCATGGTGGCAGAAGACAGTAAAAAGCACAAGAGACAGCAAGACTAATGTCTTTCTGACCTTTATATTGTATCCAGTCTATGAGGATTAGGGCAGTGCAAATCCAGTCAGTGGACGGATCCAGAATTCACCCACCCTTAATCCTAGCACCCTAAAATCCAGCATTGCACTACAAGTCAGTCACACCCTCTAGATTCAGACTCCAACCAAACAACTGTATGAGTGCATGAGGTTTTGAAGGGGATATCTAGACAGAAACCACAACACTGAGTCAGGCCAGCAGTGAGGTTATGTTTTGCCAGTGGTAGTCCTTGGCTGGTGGGATAGGCTGTCTGGGGGGACCAGATCATCTTCTTGCTGTCTTCCCATTTGTCCCATCTGGCCCATCTGGCCTTGGCTCACTGTCCTCTGGTCCTGCCTTTGCTTGGTGTCTATTCTGGTCTGGGTATATGATGTGAATGCCTGTGTTCAAAGCTTGTTCCCCAGCCCATGACACTGTGGGAAGAGTAGACACTTCAGGAGCTGGGGCCTGGAGGGAGGAAGCTAGGGACTGGGGCCCATCTACTCCTCTCTACTCTCCTCCCACTGGAGAAATGGGCAGTTCTCCTGCTATTGTTGTCTGTGCTGTGGACTAGTGTGATTAAGGGGTCACCTCTCTGAACCCCTGTTCCCATTAGCTCTTGGCCAAGTTAACTTTTTCTCTTTATAAAGTCAGTTGCCTCCTGTATTTCATCTTGTAACATGAAGCCCATAGATGCAATACTTTCACAATCTTGTTTTCTTACCTCTGCTGTGTTGTTTCTGGGGTTTTGTATGTAGCTGCAACCTGTCACATCCTCCTCCAGGTGTGACCAGGCTTGGCATTGGTGTCAGAATATTCCTTGTGGTCCCTTTGGCCCACCTCACAAACGATGATGACTGAAGACCTAAGGGATTCTCTGTACACACAGACCTCCCATGTGTTTTCAGACCCATCTACCACAGCTGGGCAGTGGACCCTGAGTAGCAATCATGCCCACTGCTCTGCCTGGCATCCAGCACCTGTCTTAGGGTGCCATGCAGGTGCTGGGTAATTGCCCTCACACAGGATGTTCTGGCTGAGTTTGGTCTGAAAGCATCTCTGGGGACCAAAGTGGAGGATAAAATCAGGCAAATAAATACACATTCTGGCACAGCTGGCACTGCCTGGCCCATGCCTGGGAGACCACAGAGCAGCCTCAGGCAGGCCCCTCCTGGCCCACAGGTTGCCTAGGCTGCACTGCTGCCCTGTTCCTGTCCTTACTGAAGTTCCTGCAAGCCTCTGTCCCAACCCCACACTGCCCCAGGCCTCAGAAAGAAGCTCAACCTGGCAGTCATTTCCTTGGCACACAGCACAAAAGGGGCAGGCAGGGAGCTGAGGGAGCCCAGGCAGAGCCGCAGTAACGAGTGTGTGGCCTCTGAGCAGATCTGATCCCCTCAGGTTAGCCAAAGGGAGCCTCCCCTTCACTCCTGGAATTCCTGGATCTCTCAGAATCTTGGGTTCTGACCAAACTCAGAAGCCTGCACTGGAAATCAGAAGGCCCAGTGACAGTCCTCTTCTGGGCTGCTGTGCCACAAGCTCCCCCTTGGGCCCAGAACACCTCCTCCCTAATGTCCCTGTCACTCCCAAGGGACTGCTTCTCCATACATGGGTGAAGAAAAAAGTTTGGGAAGTCACAGCTCTGGGACATGCTTGGGGAGGCAGCAGTGGAGCTTGGTCCAGTGGAAGGCAGGTGTGGCTAGGCAGGGCTGGGGCACCAACCAGGGCCTGGGTTCTGACTGGGGGCAGGTGAGGCCCAGAGTCCTCAGGAAGTGTCACTGCCAGTAGGGCCATGGGCACCATCACCCTGTGGGGAGGTAGGGGGTGGGGCAGGTGGATGTTGGGTCCCTGGAAGGCATAGGCAATACTGGAGCAGATCTGGGGAAATGGAGGAGTCTGGAGAGTGGGGGGCAGGAGAAAGCCAAGTTTGGGCCTGTGGGTGTCAACAGAGGTGCTGCACGATGGGGAGTACAGGAAGGCACCCACAAAAGCCTTGTAGCCAAGCCCCTGAACTTTATTTGTGGACAGCGCTGGAGGAGCAGCCAGGCCAGCCTGAGATTAATAAGATTTAACATCTCAGCTTTACATCATTTCTGTCTGACAGCTCCCAATGGTTCCTGTTTCTATGAGTCACCCTATCCAGATCAGGGGTCCCTGCTATCTCCCCACCCCACCCACCCACCCTTCTGGGCAGGGCTGGCCGCTCTATCTGTGTTTCTGCAGCCTGACAGCTGGGCAGTGAGCCAGGTCTCCCAAGATGTTCCCACACCAGCCAGGCCAGGGGCCATGCCAGGCCCCAGCACCTGAGGGTAAGTCAGGGGCAACTCCCCAGGTCCTCACGGCTCAGGCATGGAGACCCCACAGGACCCCCAGCTCTCCAGGAAGCTCCAGGGTAGACACCCTACTCAGGACCTCAGGACTGAGGAGGAGAGGACTACAAGGCTGTGCAGGAGCCTGGATCCTCCCCTAATACCAGAAGTGCCAGCTGACACAGGTGGCCTCAGGAGGTGGCAGGTCCCTGAGCCACAGCACAGGTCCAGGATAGCACATGTCTCAGGCAATAGGTGTCACCCTGATCAGAGAGTAGACAGGTCCCCAGGGGCCCAGCAGAGGGCACGGTCAATAGTGGGCTCCAAACAGAATGGCTGTCTTCTGCAGGATGGTCTTGTGGTTCTCATACAGTGGGATGCGCTTGTCCACCACCTGCCACCGGATGGACACACCTAGGTCGCATGCATGTAGATGCTGCAGAGACAGAGGTGGCCGTCACTCTAACCCAAGTTCCCAGAAACTCAGGACACAGAGGGCATGGGGACCCTGTGCTTGCCTCCATCCTGAGTGCAGCTGGACCACTCTGCAATATGGGAACAGGGAAGCCTGCTGGGGTACCCCTGGGATACCCCATGAGCCCTGAGACCCAAGATCTTGGAACTGCACAGGACCTTTGCTTGAACCCTCTGCTGTACTCTGGTCTCTCTCTGGTATCCCTTGGCACCTTCTAGAAAAGACTGAACTCTATAGTTATAGTCCCCAGTCTCTGGTCCTGGGCAGCTCTGGACCCAGGAGCCTGGCAGGCCCCTCTCCAGAAGCCCCTGAGGGCCACCCAGACCCTAACACCCCTTTAGATCCCTGCCCTGGTGTCCAGCCTCTTACAGAGTTCAGCCTCTTCAGCTCCACATCATTCTGGTCTGGAAAGTGGATGCTGATGGCCACCGTCTCGATCCACGCATTGTCAGTGTTCCGTGGATCATCCACATAACCTTTGTACACCTGCAGGCAGAGCAGGGGTAAGTTGGTCAGCAGTGGGCCCCAGAATATCCCAATTAACCACCAATGGGACTTGGGAGAAGGGCCTCCTGGTACTGGCTGTCCTTCCAGGCCTCCAAGGCCTCCAGGGCCTGAAAGGCTGGGGAGTCTGGAAAGCCATCTATGTGGGACCCATACAGAGCACCATGCAAAGACAAGTGCTGCTCCAGAGCAAGAAGGTTACTGGCTGCCTGCTAAGGGACTGAGGCTTCCTCTGGGGGCGCTGGAAGCCCTGGAGGCAGTGAGAGGGCTGTGCAGTACTATGGGTGCTACACACCTCTGCAAGCTTGGCCTGGGTGCTGCTCAGTGAGGCCGCACTGGCCCAGCACAGGAGAGGCTCTGGGCTCCATCCCAGCACCACACCCGCACACATATGCATATACGCATATGCACAAAGTCAGCAGTGCATTATGGGAATCTCACCTCAGTCAAGGTAAAACCCTTCTCAGTAGAGAACAGAGACAGTGTTTGCATGCCCAAGGTCTTCCCAGGAGAAGCCAGACATTGCTAGGGTGCATGTCAAAGCCATCAGTTACCTGGGACAGTACACTCTGCACTGGACAACAGAGATGCCACCAGAGGACAGGAAAGGCAGCAGGGCCACCACAGCCTGACACAGCAGGAAGTGAAGTTGGAAATCATGCGCTAACACTATGAGGAAAGGCAGCTATGGGAGACACATGACTTGTAACCCTTTGGTTTTATTAGAAGGCACTGCAGGACTGCATTAGGGACTCTGGAAACTGAGACTGGCAAAAAAATATCCAGGCTTCTAAAGAAGGGATTTGGTGAACTGCCCAGGGCCAGGGCTGGGACAGCTGTCACCAGCAGGACAAGTGTGATGGATTTCCCCAGCAGGGCTGTCAGGTCCCCCATCCTGGGTTCCTCCTGCTGGCTGCCCCTCAAGACCCAGGGGAGCCGTGCCCCACCCCCAAGCCTCACACACCTCCAAGCCCCGCTGCAGTAGACCCTCCATTTCTGGCCAGGCCTCTTGCAGCAAGACTTGCTTCAGCTTCCTTGGCAGCATCTCCCCTGGCTCCTGGGAGCCCTGCACAAAGGGGCAAAGGTTGGTCAGCAGGGTGTCCATGGCTCCCATGCCACCTGAACCGTCTCTGCTAGCCATCAGCCTGGAGTGGGCAGCTGGTCAGGCCCTGGTCAGCCAAAGCAGGCCATTACAATTGCCAGAGCCCCATTCCCTTCAGTGCCTGATCAGAGGAGCAGGGACAGTCCTGTGCCCCCTGCACCTATCTCTGGACTGAGGCCCTTCTTTGTCCTGGGTAGACACTGGGGCATCTCTCTGGGCCTGGCATTCACAGTCAGGCCTGAAATCCAGGGTGGCAGATCATCGTGATGTGTGCCCCTACAGAGATAGCTGCTGGCTCCTGAAGCTGAACTGAGGCTGGAGGACAAGGACTTCTTGCTGAGTTAGGTAGAGGACAGATTCCTTGGGAAGCAGGCACAGGAAAGGTCACCAGGTGCCATGACCAGGCCTGACAGAACTCAGGGTAGGATGCACATCTCCCGCTGACCACAGTGGAGGCAGGGGCAGAAAAGGCTTGGTTTTTTTGCCAGCCTCAGCTGCCACCCAGACCCCAGGGAGACAAGGACTGCCCTGCCAGGTACAGCAGGCCAGAGGGGGGAGGCAGAAGGACTCCTGAGGAACCAGGCTGCCAGTTGTGAACAGCTCAACCCCCACGTCCACCCGTCTTACCCCTGGCAAGGCCCACAGCTCTGAGAGAGGCCGCTTTACCACCAACACCTCCAGCATCTTCTTTATGCTTTTCCTGCAGATGGCACCATCCTGATTCCTCCTCCACCTGCAAACAGAGCTACTCAGGCCTGCTCACAGGTGTGCAGGTGCACATGGTCACCCACTGCCACGGCCCAGGCAGCATCTAGGTCCAGCCCTGCTCGGGGCCAGCACTGGGCCCCCTGCCCGTCCACCAACCCTCCCCCATCTATCCTGAAGATCTTGGCCTGGAATACAATCAGGGACAGTTGCCACCTGCATCATGATCGCCCCCACCTCAGTACACCACTGACTAGACGGACAGGAAAGTCCCAGGCATCCCGGAGATTTTTCATCAAAAGTCTTAAAACTTGCATGTCTG
The DNA here is from genome assembly GCA_002564305.1 of Octomys mimax. Classification (NCBI taxonomy): domain Eukaryota; kingdom Metazoa; phylum Chordata; class Mammalia; order Rodentia; family Octodontidae; genus Octomys; species Octomys mimax. The sequence continues at coordinate 19,952 of NDGM011177213.1, read as the reverse complement.
ATGTAGTTCTTAACATGCAGGTCTCAAGCTGCGACCCTTTTCCTACAAGTGACTTGAGTTCATCCTTCTCTATGGCAGAGCGGTACTCTTGAGTATAAATACACTTTCTTTACCCACTCATTAAAATGAAAGATAGACAATAGGAAGCAGGGTCCTAGGAGTTTCACAAATGGGAGGGGATCGAGACAGAGGGGAAGGAGGGAAGGAGGAGAATAAAAACAATTAAAAATGTCTCAAGCACAAGTCCCACTCCCCAAGCATAGTACAGACACTATGTACTGCAGACACACACTGATACAAAATAAAATAAAAAGCCCTGAAAAGCTCATGACTGACTCGGCTCTCCAGTCCCAGGTCCTGGGAATGCCAGCGTAAGTACCACTGGGCATCAGGCTTAAGTGCAGCGGGGCTGGGCCACACCTGATCCCGAAGGCAGGCAGGGCTCAGGTCTGAGCACCATGGAGTTGTAAGCAAGACGAGGGCTGGGCCCAAAGGGGTGTAGGTGTGCATGTGTCTGCGGATGTGCGTGCAGGTGTGTGCAGGTGGATGTGGATGGGGTGTGTGTGTGTGTGTGTGTGTGTGTGTGTGTGTGTGTGTGTTTCTCCTCACAGGACAGTCCCCTAGTATAAACATTAGCAGACCTCAGGTTTGCATTTGCATTTTCTTAATACTTTTCATCAGTAGTGACCCCCACCTTGGTGGCTGTCTGCCTCCTAGCAGAGCTCTCAGGATCCCAGGAAACAAGAACAGGCTCCAGGGGAACAGGGTCATCCCTGCCCAGTTTCAGGGTGTCCACTGAGAACCACAGATCCTGGCCCCAACTTTCCCTCACCAGATACCAAGCACGCAATACCATGGTTGTCCTCTGGCTCTTAGAGCACACAGAGTGCCTTGAAAGCACCTCTAGTGAATGTGTGGGTGACTGTGTCCCCAGGGTACTCACCGGGTAACCACAGGGTGCAGCATGTGGTTGGGCCCAAAGCAACTGAGGCTCCCGCGTCCACGCAGCCCTGTGCGGCCCATGGGGTTCCTAGGGTAGAGAGGGCTGAGCTCAGCTGCCACCTATGCCAGGAAGTCAGGGCTCCTACCCAGGAGGACAGGCTCCTCCCTCATGTAGGCTGAATCCAGGGCTCCTGGTTAGTGGGGGGGGGGGCACTGAGCAAGGGTAGGGGTCTCCCTGGGAGCAGAGTTTGGCCTCCCATTGGCCACTCCTTTCACCACAGAGCAGGGACCCTCTAGTGGTTCAACAGCCAACATAGGGGCCAGGCCCAGCTCTCAGTCCCCAGCAGCCAGTCCTCAGCCACCTGTGCTGCCTGGCCCTGCCTCTCGGACCCCCCAGATGCTCCTTTTCCCCTGCCTCCCCTGTCCCAACATCTCCACTCCAGCCTGGTGGGCTCTCCAGGCCTGGCACAGAAGCCATCTGACAGGTCACCCCGGAAGATGGCACAGCACTACAGACCCCACAATTTCAGGTCTGTCCCACTATCCCTTCCCCCAAAGGCCTCTCTCTCTGCCTCATCTGTGCCCTTCTCCATCTACAGCACAGAGGTCACTAGGCCTGGGGCCTCTGCCTGCCACCACTGTCTTCACCTTCCACCTGACTCAGGGACAAAGGGTCTCTGGAGAGACCCACTCACCCTCCCCATTGGCCCGGCATGGTGAGGCTTTGGAGGGGCCCAGTTAAGTACTTGAAGTCACTAGAGGCCCTTGATGAGCCCCAGCCCCAGCCCCACATATACCCTGCTATGACTGCTTTGCCCCAGTGATCAAAACAGCAGGACAAAACACCATGGACTGAAGCCCGTCCAGCTGTGAGCCAGCACCCACCTGCCTCCTTGTGAGCCCACTGTGCCCATATTTACTATTGAGACAAGAAGCTAACTCATACAGTATCCCTCTTCACACCTTAACCTCCAGTTGCATTGAAGTCTCAAGTAGAAACACTAATTCTAAAATATATCACAAGAACACACAAAAAATATCATAATGATAGTTTTGGTTTGGACATAGTTTGCCCCTTCCAGGACCAGACCCTCAGGATAGCAGTGCACTGTGTGACCGACCAGTGTGCTAGCGTGAGAGGCGGCTATCAGCCAGCCCAGCCACCGGGGACCTTGAGTTGGAAACAGGAACCAAAATAAACCTCCCTTCTTTGTAACTGGCTCAGTCTGTGGGACTGTGTTATTAGCAACGTGTTGAGCAAAGACAGTGCTTTCAGAGAAAGTAGACCTGGGAAGCAGAGTGGAAGCACAACCTGCATGTGAGCAGCAACAACATGCTGTGCACAGATTCTCATCCTCTGCTGGGGCCTGCACTGAACTCCGCCTAGCCCTGCTTGCCTGCCTGGCCCTGCTTGCTGGCCCAGCCCATTTCCACATGACCATCTGCTCCATCCTCTGGGCAGGATGCCTCCTTTCCTCCTGGCTAACCTCCTGCCACTCCCATACATGTTGTCTGTGGCACCACCATGCTCCATCCTGCAGGCCCATCTCCAGAGCAGGACATCATGGGGCATGAGATCTCTCCCATCCCCTCCCATCCCCCATACTACTCCACTTCCTGTTTCAGAATGTTCTCCAAAGAGCCAGCCCCCCACCCCAGTTGTCCCTGCTCCTCTTCTTCATGATGCTCCCCTGGCACCCACATCCTAGCAACTTCTCCATGATGGTCCCTACCATGCAGAGAGAGAGAGAGACAGAGACAGAGACAGAGAGACAGAGAGACAGAGAGAGCCATTCTCCAGGCTCCAGGCTGGCACCCAGGTCATTGGGCTTTGTGCCCTGGTTTCCTTCTCCCATGCTGTGGGGTGAAGCCCCTATTTCAGTCACCAGGCCAGGTCACTACCCATTCTACTCTGTGACACCAGCATCCCCACCCACTTCACCACCAAGGAGTCGAATTCGCAAAGGCTGCCCCTTAGGTAGAGGACATTCAGGGCTACCCACCTACTGCTCAGGGGACATCACCAAGGGCTGCTCCAGCAGAGTGCTGGAAAGCACCTGAAGGTGATATTTCCTTCTCTTTTGTGGTCAGTTTGTTTTTACAGAACACTACCCAGCGTGCCAAAGAAGGGCTCGTGGGCCCCAAGGACAACCTCCACAGGCACAGCACTCACAGTGGGAGCCCATCCTGGATCACATAGGTCCCGTGGAAGCTGCGGCGGTCTATTGGTCCATCCAGGGCATTGTACTGGATCTTGGTCAGAGGCTCACTGCCCCTGGGAACATGATAGGACATGTCCCCATGAGAAGATGGTGGGGCAAGAGAAGATATGGGGTGACTCTGGGACTTGGCTCACAGAGGGGCTCTGGTCACAAGTAGAGGCAGACACAGGGAAGGTGTGCCCAGGACTCTGGGGAGCGAAAGAGAGTTCCAGGTCTGTTGCTGGTTGGGAAGGGGTCTTTGGGGCCCCTCTGAGGAGGAGCCAGAGTTCTGGGGAACACTCACTCTCCCACAGGGTCCACCAGAACTGTATCCTTCCTCTCTGCCGTGTAGAAAGGAGGCTCATAGATCAGGAACTCCATCTGTGCCACAGGGAGGACATCCTCAGGTTGTAGCCAAGGCAGAGCTGGGTCAGCACCCCAAGGGGCCAAGGGGACTCACAGCCAAGGCCACAGCCACTAGGACCCAAAGCACCCCAGGGCATAGGGCAGCCCAGATCCAAGATGAGCCACAGAGGGGCTCCTAATCTCCAGGCCTGGCACTCACACAGGGGCAGCTGCTTCTTCCAGGAGACAAGAGGCTGGGACAGGAGGGTGGCAGCCAGTGACAGGGCCAGAATAGCTGGGCAGATATAAGCTCCAGGGGCTCCTTCAAGGCTTCCTTTGTCCCTTGAGTTGTGGGGCTCTGATTCTCTATCAGTCCAACATCGTTGGCCCAGCACTCAGGGCCCCAGGAGGCTGCAGTGGGCAGGAGCTACGGGGGACACCAAGGGCCTCTCTTCCTACCTAGGGCACCAGCTGGCTAGGCACTCACCTCCCATGGCACCTTCTCATTGGGCACAGGAAACCTGGTGACAGGAGAGCTGGGGTACAGGAGATGTCGAGCATTTACATGGTAGCCATCACCTGGCTCCTCCTCCTTCCTCTTGACAGCCAGCTCAGCATCCGGCTCATCAGGAGCCTTCGGCGCTGTGAACAGCCACATGGGGGCCTGACACAATGCTGAGCCTGAGCTGCGCACGCTACCCACCCAGCCCAGACATCCAAACCCTTCCTGGGCCCAGGCACTGGGTATAGGGACAGGAGATACAGCATCCCCTTAGTGGGATCTCAGTAACTGGCTGACCCCACAGGCCTCAAGGAAAGGCTGTCCAGCTAATGGAGGCAAATTTGCCTTAGGGGTAGCCATATTCAAGGAAGACTACTCATGTCTACTTCCTGGATGGCTGTAAATTTAGGGGAATAGATTTTGCTTTCCATAACTGGGTTAGTCAAAGATGTCATACCCCTGGAGCTGGCCACCACCCTGCCTTTGCAGCAAGTCAGGGAGGAGGAGGCCAGGGATGGTGGGCCAAGCTTCCCACAAGGGTCCAGGAGCCTGGTCAAGACAGGCCAAGGCCAGGCATCTTGTGGGAGGAAAAGGCTCAGCTCCTTTGGGCTGGTCCAACAGAGCCCAGGGATGGCTGTGGCTGAAACCATCTTTCTACCAAGACCCCAAAACCACCTCTCCTCTAGCCCACATAGGCCCAGAGCTGCATAGGTCACTGGGGACCAGCTTCCAATCAGGGAACTCCACTCACCCAAGGCAGGCATGCCTGATGCCAAGCCAAAGTTACTGTCCTTCAGAGTTCTCACAATCCAGTGCAAAGACCTGGCCACCTGGGCCACCTGGAAGGTACAGCCCATGGAAGGTGTGTTGGCACCTGCACGGCACAATGCCTGCCACCTCTGCCTACCCCAACAATGAATCTCACCAAAACATTGGAATGTTAAAGGAGGCTGAAGGCTCCCTGATGTCACAGGTCGCTACTCACTGACCTTAGCAGTGCCTGACAGTGCTAAGCTCCCATGGGGGAGCACTATGAAAAGAAGAGGCATGGTCACACCCCTCCCCACCAAACTTCACCAGAGATCTCAGTGCTCAAGGCTCAGAGGCCTCTGGGACAGAAATAGCTCAGAAAGACGCAGCTAATGCTGCTTCACCTTTCTCGGGGGGCACAAGGCAAGGACTCACAGGAGAGCCCAGAAGGCAGAGCCTGTGAGACCCTGGGCACAGCAGACAGGGCCACACCAATGGTGGACCCCTCACTGGCACAGGGCTAGCTGGAGGAGAGATGCTGCAGTGGTAAGCTCAGAGCAGGCTCACCCCAGTGCCCTGGCTGCTGTGGGCAGCAGGCGACCCATGGGAAGCACCAGTCTGGGGCCTGCTCAGTGGTCACCGACTGGGGGTGGGCAAGCCCAAAGAGTGCTCAGCCTCAAGGCAACCAGTGGGCAAGGGACACGCCCCTCTATGCTCTATGGCAAAGACAAGAATGCATGCGGGCTCTGTTGACATCCACTCAAGGAATGGGAGGAGGACCCTGACCTCAGGATTCCAGCCTCCTACGCTATGAGAGTCACTTCTGCTGTCCTGGGAGCCCCAAGACACCTGCGCCCAGTGGCCAGATCAGGCCAGGCCATGGGTTTTGTCATCCCAGGACACCCCAGCTCCTCCTGGCCCACATCTCCATGCATCCCTGTTCTGCATGGCAGCTCAGGGCCCAAGTCTCAAAGCCATGCCCTGTGTCCCACATCTGTGCACCTGTCCAGGCTAAGGCTGCTTCCCTGCTCTCCCGCTTCATGTGGAACCTCAGAGCAATCAGCTCAGCTGGACGCTGTTCCTTCCTCCTCTGCTGGCTACCTCAGACTCCCAGAGCAGCAAGGAGTCAGTCTGAGGCTGAGGAGATAGCTCAGCAGCTTAAGTGTCTGCTTGGTAAGCCCAAGGTCCTGAGTTTAATCTCCAGTACCAAAAAAAAAAAAACCGTCAGCCTGAGGTCTTCCCAGACAGGGCAGCATTGGGGGGGGGGTGGAATTCTTGTAGAGAATAGAAAAAGCCTCTTCCCCACTCCTGCCGCCTCTTCTCCCTCCCTTCCCAGGTGCCCCACCCTGCACACCTGTTCCTCCAGGGATGCCAGCCTCTGCTCTGTGGGACCTGACCTCTTCAGACGGTCCATGTCCAGCAGGTCCACCATGCTGTCCACCCTAGAAGAGCACACAGCTAAACCAGAGGCAGCAGGCTCTAGGACACTTAGGGACAGGATGCCATCATCATGCAGATGACCCTGCCAAATCCAGCAGCCCAAGCTCTGCATTGGCTGTGCATCAGTCACCTTTCTCTTAATCTGGAAGACTGGCTATCATATGATAGAATGAAACCCCCTAGTGTCCCCAAAAGGGAAGATGTAACAACAGAAGGACAGCCCAGGCTCCCAGGCCAGGTGACAGCCTGCCAGAGGGTGTCCAGGGAGAGACACACCTGGGCTGGCTCACCATGCCTGCCCACAACATGCTGGGCCATATGCTCTGACCCTCAAATCACAGAGGACAAAACAGCTCCTGGGGCAGCTGGGGTGATTTAGGGGTGGGGGAGGGCCACCCCTACTTTAATTTTCAAGTAAAAATTCTTTTTTGTCTTACTTTGCTAGAGCGTATAAATTTCTAGTCCAGTGTGATGACTCATGCCTAGAATACCAGCACTCAGTAGGCTGAGGCAGAAGGCTGAGGCGGACCTCTACAAGTTCAAGGCAAATTTTAAGAAAATATAAAACATAAGCTTCTGTCCACCTTGGCCTGCTGTGTTTGTAGTTAAAATCAGTCCATGGCCAACACCTATCCAAAGCTCCTCTGATTTCACACAGGGGTTCCCTTACTTCCTTTTGCCAACTGCAGTCACATTCATTTGTGGTAAAGACAGCAGCTATTTTAATACCCACTGAGTGTTCCTGGGGACATGACCCACATGCAATAGCCAACTACAGGAAGGGAAGTGCCTATCCCGGGAACTTATGGGTTTACTTCTGCCCACACAATCTACTGCTCAGTCCCACAAAGGCCACTTCCTGGTCCAGGCCTTCACTTCCCACAGAGCCTTGAGGATATTCCAGGATGACTACTGCAGTCTCTGGGGAACCTGTGACATGGTCAGATGAGATGAGAGCTGCCTCAGTTTGCAGATGGCACACCAGGGACACCAGAGATCTCAGACCCCCAGCCCTGCTCTGTGTTGGCTTGGCTCAGCCACCATGCTGTGAGGACCTGCTGTACCATGTGCCAGGGCACCTTCCTGGACCTTGGACTCCTCGATGGACCCATCTGAAGGAGGTGCCCGGGCTGGGGACCTTCATAAGAGCCGCCAAGTTATTTCATCATTTCTCCTGTTGCCCTGCATTTTGCAAGATCTTATCAACTGCAGCACATCAATTTTTGTTAAAGATTCCTAGACACATAAACAGCTTTTGAAATGTCACAGCAGTTGCACTCCAGCTACAAGACCTCCTATAGGAACAGTCTCACGAGGCAAGTGGGACAGGTGCTTATCAGTGTTTGCAGAAACAGACTGAGGCCAGCTAGGGCCAGCATTCAAATCCAGGCTGTACTGTATGCTGGCTCTGACACCCAGCTACCATACTTTCACTTTCTAGGGCCTTTTTTCTCCATGGCAAGATGAATGAACGACACTTCCTGCTGCCAAAGTACTAGAGAGGAAGACAGGCAAAGTGCTGAGCCTCTAGGCCCCAGCACCTTCGAACCTCCCGCTGGCTGCACCTACTCAACTGCCAAGTGCCAGACCTGGAGCTCTGTGTCAGGGCATCCTGACACCTGAGCACCACTTCTCAGCATCTGGGCCCTAGGCCTGACTATTGTTTAAGTCAAATGATCCCAGCAGAGGCTGCCAATCAAGGTATTCTTGGCCACAGCCAGTGAGAGAAAGTAACCAGGTGGGATACTGAATCGAGCATGTCCTCTTTTATTAGAGGATCAAGGTGGAACATCAGGGGAAATCAGGGTGACACCACACTCCAGCCTCCTGCTGTCCTGTCAGGCGGGGGACCAGTTGCAGCCCCAGAACTGCACACACCTGCTGAGTATCTGCCAGGCCTGGGCCTGCTCCAGGTCCCTGAAGTCCACAACAGAGAACCTGAAGAATTCTGTCCCTGCTCTTGTGGATTTCACATCTCCATGGAGAGAGCAGGAAAACATTAACCCAACCCACCAAGGGACTCACCAACTAAATTAATGAACAAATCAATCACGAGAGGTAGAAGCACCTTTAACCATCTACTTCATTGTCAAGGACCTCCCCATTGTGCCGTCACCCTCACCATCATCATCTCCATCACCAATATCTTCATCACCCTCATTATCATCTTTATAATCATAATCGCCATCCTGATCATCACCACCATTATTGTCCTTAATAGCCTCACCACCATCTTCACCATCACCTCCATCATCACCCCCTTTATTACCGTAATCATCATCATCACAACCACCACCACCATCATCATAACCACCGTTAGCACAATCAGCAGCACCACCACCACCGCCACCACCACCACTACCACCCATCATCACCATCATGACCATCACCACCACCATCCCCATCACCAACATCACCACCATCACCATGACCACCACCATCATGACTATCATCATCTCTTTTCATCATGATTGCTACCTACAGAATACTCTGTGCCAGGCAGGAGCTGCCTTGGCTAGATGGCACTGTCCCCTCTCTACTCCCATTACTCAGTGGGGAGCCCAGGGCTAGACAGGAGCAGGGATACACCAAAGTGAGATGCTGACATCTGGACCCTGGGAACAACTCTCTCTGCTGCCACCCCCCATGGCTGAGGGGCTGAGGCAGAGAAAGGGACAGAAAGAGCTTCTCCAGCACACATCTTGTTCCCTGAAAGAAGCAAGCGGGGAGAATCGGGTTGGGAGATGGTGCTGATGTGGCCAGCAGCCCAGGCTAGACACCAACCCAGGCTGGGCACCAACAAAGCTCACAGGCAGCCACCATCAGGACGGCCCTGAGCACCACATGAGAGTACTCTCTGTGGTCTCTTGTGAGGGCATCAACACTCCTCTTGATCCCAAACCACCCTGTACTCCCATCTCTGCCCCTCCTGCATCTGCAGACCCAGCCTTCCTAGGACTCCACGGGCCCTTAAGTCAGCTTCTAAAACAGGCCTGGGGGCTTGCAGGGGCCACAGTAATGACAGCAGTGACCACAGGGAGTACTCTGATATGCTAGCAAGGTCCCATCCCCTTCTCCCTCCCACGCTGGGTGACCTGGACTCAGGGGCCTATTGGGTAGGTTCTGGGCATGGTGAAGCCTGCACTTGGAACCTGTGGGATGCAGGGTATGGCCCACGCACTTCTCACTAATGTCCTGGATCCTCTGCTCTGGCCGCTGGTGGTGCTGGTACTGCTGATTATGCAGGTAGTTCTCTTTCAGGTAAATCTCCCAGGATAGCAGGGCCGCCTCCTCATTCTTCTCCAGCTTGTTCTCTGTTGGGCAACAGAGGGACATGAACTCCTCTTGACACCCTGGGCCCCCTGGGAGGGCAGCAGCAGCCTTTGTGGTTACCAGGGTTTTAGAAGGAGCCATATACTGGCCCCTGGGTCCCTGTCTGCACTGTGACCAGGACCGCACTCTGAGGACACAAGGGCTGGGGGTGGCTCACTGAGTTGCGTGTGCCTCTTGGCAGGGGTCTTCAGGACCACCCTTTTGACCAGCAGCTGCAGATGGCTGAGCAGGATGAGTGGGGGTGGTGCTGGGGGCCGGCCATGGTACTCCTCGATCAAGTCGTGGCGTTGGAACTTCCAGATCTGGTCCGTGTGCTCCTGCACCTGCTGAAATGTGTAGCTGTGGGCACAAGAGGGGCATGGACATCAGCAGGTGTGCAGCAAATGGACCTAGCTCATGGTCCAGGACGGGGGACCCCAAGACCAGAGAAGCAGCTGCCCAGGAGGTCAGCTCCAGACTCGGAGGAGTAAGACCACCAAGCACCTGACTCCCCACACTAGGAGGGGAACCAGGGAAAGAAGGAAGAAGTAGTGGGGTCACGTGGGCCTCAGCAGCCTCAATGACACTGGTGCAGGGACCAACACTGCTATGTGAGCTATCAGAGGAGTTCACTGTTGAGGCCCACAAGCCCAAGACCAGGGCACTGTCTCTCTCCTGCGGGCTTATAGATGCCAACTCAGGTATGCAAGGTAAATGGGCCTTGGCAGAGCAAGTACAGAAGCAGAGGGTCCACTGGCCCCACTCAGTCACCCTGCCTGGGGATAGGGTCATCTCATCAAGCCTGGCCCCTATATCTCAGCTTTAGAGCATAGGCTCTCATCACAGCATCTTAAAGCAAAAAGGCCACCCAGAGCTCTGCAGACAAGAGGGGAAGCCAGCACCTAACTAAACCAGCAGAGGAGGATTTTTAGAGGCTGGAATCCACCTTCAGAGGCTGGAGGGTGAGGGCTTGAAGGATTCTCTGAAGTACAGAGCTGCTGTGGACACAACAGCAGGCGCTGCCAGGTCCTGCCCTGAACGTCAGGATCTTCATCCATGGTCTCCTGCTTCCCTGGCTCCTCCTCTTCCAGCCTCTTGCTTTATTTAGGAGCTTCCTTTGATCCAAGCTTACAAACTATGGAAGGCCTATTATCCCAGCACTTGGGAGACTGAGGTGGGAAGATCACCACAAATTCAGCCAGCCTGGCCTACACAGTGAGTTCAAGGCCAGCCTGAACACAAACAAAACACTGTTTTAAAAACTCCACCTCCCGCCCCCCAAAAAAAAATCCACTGACAGAAGTATAGTGGGACCTCCAGAGCCTGGGTCCAGAAGGGCTATCAGAAGACCTGCCACATACACTCCCAGGATGTCTGCAGGCCCAAGAAGACCACAGCTGGCAAGACAGACCACTAGTAAAGCCCCAAAGTTCTAATGAGATGAAATGTTTCAAAACACCAAAGATTTAAAGAACACCTAGGCATTTCCAGAGGAGTAGCTACTCTATTCATTTTCTGTTGCTGCTCCAACAAATCACTACAGACATAAAAGAATCAAATTTGTTCTCTCTAGGTTCTGGGGGTCAGTGTTGGTCTGACCCCAGAGTGTCACAGGGCCAGTGCCCCTGGAGGCTGGGGGATGACTGACTCCCTTGGCTGTGGCACTGTGTCCCCAGACTCTGATATCAGATGACATTTCCTATCTCCCTCTCACACAGACCCCTGCCGGAGGTTGGTCACCATGGCTTATTGTTGTGGTTTATATCTACATATTCCCAGAGCCTCGTGGCACATGGGGTGGGGGGACTTGGGAAGGTCATTGGACCATGGGGCTCAGCTGACTTGCTGTTGGGAGGCAGAGCCTGATCAGAAGAGGTGGTCCCTGGGGACACAGCCTGATGGCTTCATCTCCCTCCCCTGCTCCTCCCTTTTCCACTTCCTTTGCTCTATGCTGTGAGCAGTTCTCCTCAGACAGGCCCCTCTGCCATGCTGCCTGCCTTGCAGCCAACTGACTATGGACTAAAACTTCTACATATTGTGAGCCAAAGTCAATCTATCCTTTCTTAAGCTGTGGATCTTAGGTATTTTGTCCCAGCAAGAAGGAACTAGGCACATGTGTGCAAACCCTGTGTTGGCACATAAGTCCCTCACTGTGGGAAAAGCAGACATAGTTGTCCAGAGATGAATCAGAGCCCAAGAAAAATGAGCCCAAAGGAAGCCTCAACTCAGCACAGTCAGAGGTGGACAGTAGCACAGAAATGCACCCAGGGGGCAAAGACACAGGCAGAGCCTCAGGAGAGAGTGAGGTCCCTGAGCAGCCAGCACTGCAGCTCACTCCTGGGCAGAGTGATGAGTACTCTTACAGCTATTCACACAGAATGAGGCTAATGCCAGCAACCCATAGCAGGCACCACAGCTGAGCAGGACACAGCAGGCACCATCAGCCCCCCGGGGCAGTGATAGGGATGGACAAGCAGTGACCAGAGAGGAGAGGCTGTGCATGTCCTCCCCAGAATGTTAGGAGGTCCTCCTGCCTCCAGAGGATGGGCACACTAGGGTCCTTCTCAGGACCATATCTATCGGGTCTTCTGGGAGAATGGTGGGGTAGTCACTGGCTAGGGACCCCACACATGTGCCAGCCACATTAGGCACTCACTTGAACATAGCGATGAGGAGGTTGAGCAGCAGGATGTTGGTGAAGAGCAGATAGAGGCAGAGCAGGATGACTGTGAGCCACTCCGGGAAAGCAGGCTTCTGCTGTGTGATGTCACTCTCAGGGCACTTGGGCTTGTAGGGATCCGTGCCATTGGGACTACAGTGTGCCAGGTCAAAATTCACGCCTGGAGTTGGGAGTGCAGTGGGAAAGCCATGGTGATGAGGCAGCCATGAAGGTGCCAGCCAGAAGGGACCTTGGCCACCCAATCACTGCCAAGGAACCCCACAGGACTGGACACCTGCATATCCAGTGACAAAGTCCAACAGGAAGCTCTGTCCATTCCAGGCATTCTCCATTGGCAGGTACCACAGCTCCCAGGGCAGCCCAGAGCCCACCCAGGACCCAGCCATCCCAGCTGGGCACTTCCTAAGGCTACCATCATCAGAGGCTGGGAGTCCCAACCCTGCAGAGTTCATTTGGTGGGAAAGAATTTTAAAAGAAAAAATTAACAATAACATGAAAAAGGATGAAATACTTGGGAGTAAATTTAGTGCATAAAGTGAGAGATTTATGCACTAAAATCTACAAAACATAGTTTCAATCAATTAAAGATCTAAATAAGTAAGAGGATACCCTGATGCATTTTTGACATAAGTTGACCCAAAATATATGTGAACCAAAAGGGTCCAGAAGCCAAATCAACCTATGGAAAATGAACTCAGTTGAGGGACTGATGCTTCTCAATTTCAAAGCCTAGAATAAAGCTATGGAAACCACAGCAATGAGGTGTCAGCATGAGGACCGACGTGCTAAAGTGGAGAGGCTAGACACAAACCCTGACATGAATTGTCAACTGACTTCCCAAAGGGGTGCCAGGACATTCCGAGGAGAAACAACAGTGCTGCCAACAAGTGATGCTGAGACACATAGATATCCACAAGCAAAACAATGGCCCTTACCTCACACCATGTACAAAAATAATATAACTGAGTCAAAGACCAAAAAGAAGGAGCTAACGTTATAAAACTTTTAGAAGAAAACATAGACATAAATCTATGTGGCTTTTGGGCCAGACAGATGTTTAGCAGACAAAGCCCTGCTTAGGCAGGCTCAGCAACCGGTCTGATCCCCGATGTGCTGTGCCGGCCCTGACCCCAGGGCACGTTGAGATGGGCAATTGAGACTGGGCATGGTGGCGCACGCCTGTAAATCCCAGCTCTTAGGATTACAAAAAAAGAAAAGAAAACTCCCTCAGTGAAAGATGCCAGGTTCAGGACTCCCGGGACATCATCCAAGTCAACTGAGCTGTTCAAGAAAGGCAAGTATGTGAACACAGGAAGTTGATGGGCAGCTGCTTAGGCTGAGGGCAGGAAACCAGGAGAGGTTGAGGACAGGTTGGCTCTTGTGGGGGAACGCAAATGCAAAATTCAGCTTTTGTGAAGCCCTAAAAGCCACTGACGTGCACTTTATACAGGTAAAGTATGTACGAGGATTGCCATCTCACATAATCCCTCTGCACACACTAAGGGTGAGGAGGTACGGCAGTGTCTCCACTATACAAAGGGATAGGTGGCCTCTAATGCTGAGGCTTCCAGCAGATGCCCAGTGCCCTGGGCCACCTCTATCAAGTGATGGTCTCAATAGAGCAAAGCCCAGGCTCCCCAAGACACCTCTCACACCTCAGCTGGGCCCACACCCCAGTCCTACCATCGATGTAGGCTGGGATCTGCCCAAAGATGGTGAGGTAGGAGTGATAGACGACCCCTCGGAAGATCCAGTCCACACGGCTCTCATTGTGGATGAGGATGGCTTGCTTGGCCACTCCGAAGGACACCACCCACACAGCCAGGAGGAAAAGGAAGAAGAAGACATCCTTCATCTGCAGAGGAGGAACTGGGCTTCACTGTCCCTCTCTTCCACCGTGCCCAGCAGCCAAAGGGAAAGTCACAGCCACCCAGGGCATAGGGAGTACCCAGAGGACCACAGGAGGAAGGAGCTAGGGATAGAGTGGAAGCCAGACAGGTCAGGAGGCAGCACAGAGAGGCACCAGACACAGGACATCACAGTGGCCACTGGACCCTTACCATCCGCTTCACAATGATTATCTTGGGCCCCAAAGTCTTGCTGACGGTAAAAATATGCATCAGGCGGAGGCAGAACATGATGAAGTCCAGGGAAAGGATGACACGCCCAGGATACAGTGTTGCCGGAATGAGCCTGCAGGCAGTAGGGCAAGGACAGCACTCAGGACTTAGTCAGCAAGCAGCCTGTAGCTCCCAGGGCCTGTGTCCAGCTGGGGGCTCCCACTGCGCCAAAGCTGGGGGCCCAGGAGCACAACTTTCAGAAGTCCAGCCTCAAGCAATGCAGCCAGACCCTGGGGACACCACATAAAACAAGGAGACTTGGCCAGGCTTGCCCTGCCTTAGGACAGAGGGACCCAGGGGGACTCCAGGCTCGCAGATACATAACCCCATCGTGGACAGAAAGTGGGCCAATAGGAGTGGGCAACAACAGAGGACAACCTGCACTTCAGAGCACAGCCCAGCCCTGAGTACCCTGGACAGCCACACAGCTACTCACCGGCATGTCAGCCCCACAATGAAGAGCAGGATGGCCCCCACATCCAGCTTGTTCCAGAAGTCACTGAAGTACAGGGATGCCATCTTCATCAGCCCGCACTCATCGGGGTCGTAGAAGAGCTACTGGGGAGACAGGGACTCATCCTCACTGTCACAATCCTCCTCTATGGAGGGAACTCTTTCCTGGTGGGCAGGAAAGAGAGGACCCCGACACCCCACAGGACCACAGGGTACCTGGAGCAGCACATGGGCTGTGAGTGCTCTCTGGGACCTAGGACCCAGGACCCCTGCTGGATAAGTGTGTGTGTGTGTGTGTGTGTGTGTGTGTGTGTGTTCATGTGTCTACATGAATGCTGGGGAAGCCCTTCCTCTCTGAAATAGGGGCCCCATGACTCCCTGTGTGGCTTACTACCATCTGGCAGCCAGCTGCCAGGTTGAGGGCAAGTGACCTAAAGAATCACCCAGGTCCCACTGGGCATCTGCTGGCAGCCCCAGCAGTCCCAAGGGACAGATTCAGAAAAAGAGCACAGCCTCCTTTTCTGGGGTAGACCAGAGAGGTGTCTCAGTGGCATGGAGGCCCCAGGAGGGGCACAGCCATGGCCCTGCACTCAATGCCTCCCCAGGCGCCTCCCATTGGGCAGGTGGCCCCACTTCTGAAGGCTGGCGCTAGAGTCTGCAAGTGTGGGGAGCACAGTGAGTGCAGCTGAAGCCGTGTCCTTCTGGGTCCACTCCAGCCCCAAGAGGCAGGTGGCCCAGCCCCAGATGACAGTGCTCTGTGCAGTCTGCCCCATGCCACTGCCCCATAGAAAGATACGGCTGGCACTCCAGGCTCAGCAGGGCCAAAGCGTTGCCCAAAGCTCCACCCCTGTTGGTTTCATGCACAGACTTTTACTGGAGCCACCAAGCCAAGCATCACTGCTATCAGCCAGCCTGAGTCCTCTAGCAAATGACCAAACATGGCATGGTCACAGGAAGCCTCCCAGCAGGAAGAGGCTCATGGAATGGATTAGACAAGGATCTCATTGTTCCCAGAGCACTGAGAATTGGAGGTAGGGGAAGCAGCAGGTGTAGGGGGCAGATTTTCCCCAGGCTCTCTTGCAGAAGAGAGTGTCCTTCCTGCTGGGGCTTCTGTTCCCAGGGGAGCTCCAGGCCAGATGCACACCTGCCGTGTCTCCTCACACACTAGGGAGAAGAGCCAGAGGTAGATGAGGCACTCGCTCCAGGACGGCGTGGGCTGGAAGTCCACCATGAGCACATAGGCAAAGAGGCAGAGAAAGGCGAAGTAGGACAGGATGTTCAGGTGGAAGACGACCACGGGTGCACTGAAGAAGGCACGGGCGCGGGCTGGGCCACTCAGGGCCTGCAGCCGCTTTTCCCTGTGGACGTGATGACACACAGGAGGGCAAGCATGAGGGTCCAGACTTCAACAGACGCAACACAGGGGCAATGTGTTCAGGGAGGTATCACTGCTGCTCAAGGCTATGTGCCAGCTCCCGAAGGATCACCTTGAGGAGCTTCATCCCTCTGGTCCTATGGACCCCAGACCATCACCTGTAGCCACAAGGCCCACCACCGAGGGAACTCAAAGGCCAACCTCTCACTTCCTGCCCAGGGCCATGGATGTCATGGCTCCTACCAGGGACAGATTGGACATGAGGCCTGGGTGTTCCTGGCACTATCCCCACAAATGGGGGCCTGTGCACACTGTCCTTCACATGGGTCAGGGCTGACCAGAATAGTGCTGACCCATATCATCTTATCACCGAGACTGCTGGGCACAGCAGCTGCAGCTCTGTACCCTTGGGGAGCACTGGAAAAGCAAGCACCACTTCAGGGTGCCTGGGCTGTTCCCCTGTGCCTCAGTTTCCCCAGGACATACTGAGCACTGACAGCAGCTCAAGCCCATGTCTCCAGCTTCCAGAGCATGGGGTTGGGAGGAGCATGTGGCCTACCAGCTACAGGAGGGGTTCAACTGATGGCCACCCAGGTTGGGGCCTTAAATCTGTCCCTGGGCTCTTTAGGGACCAGAACCACTGCCCAGCCCCTACTACATCCAGCCCATTGTGCTTCTACAGAGGCTGAGGGTGGGGCTGAGCCAGGCCTGGGTCTTCAGTCACTTGGACCACAGACTGCTTCTTCTGAGAGGAAACGGGCTGGCCTCAGGCTCTATAGAGTGGCCCTTGGCTTTGGCTGGATGCCCTCATGCAACCAAGTTCAGAACCAGCATCTCAATAGCAGTAGGGGGCACCATGTGCTGCACCCTACCCATTCACAGCCCAGGGCACAGCAAGGTACTGGGGGCACAGCAGACAGAGCTCAACCCAAGGTGGGCGCTGCGACGCAGCAGTAGGGCCCCCACCCCCGCTTCTTCCCCACCAGTATCTACCAGTCCAGGATCCTGGTACAACCTCGAGGCACGAGATTTCCAGAGAAAAGAGGCCCCCATGCCCAGCCACACCCTCAATCCAACCCAGGCACCTGAAGGAGATGAGGCCCGTGAGAAGCAGCGGGAAGGCCAGCATACACAGGATGACCCGCCACAGCCCGTTGTCCACGCACAGCTGGCCCCACCATACTTTGGTCAGGAAGGCCTGTGGATGGGGGGGCCTCAGGATGGGCACCAACAGATCCATTACACCCAATGCCCAAGGATTCGGCGCCTGCTGTCATGGGCACAGGCACTGTGAGACCCCACAGAGGCCAGGCTCCAAGCAGGTAGAGCCATCTGCAGCAACAGGGTACATGGTGGAGAGGCCAGACTCCCATGCAGCTCCTCACCCACACCCCAAACTCTTGTTCCTTCTATTCCCTGAACTGTGAGACTCATCCCCTTAGCATCCTGAGTCCTCACAGTCCCAGGTTCTCACAAAATGGCCCTTTGCAGCCCCGGAGACCAGGCTAAACCTTCCACAGGCGTCTCCAAGATACTTGGAGCTTGGCAGACAGGTGGCAGCGTGTAGCCTGCTTCACAGGACACTAGCATTCAAGGAGTGCTCACTTTATGCCGGGCCTACTGTGAGAACTGCAAGAGGAAACTATCTCACGCCTCATGGACCACAGAGACAGACAACTGATAGGAGCCCCAGGGGCTGCCTGCAGGACCAGCTGCCCTACCGCCCGGGGCCCACTCACTGCCTGCTTCCACCAAGGCCACTGCCTCTCTGCCATGTGGAAGGTGCCTCCAGCCTGTAGCCATCAGCTAGGCCCCATCCCTAGCCACCCCAGGCCTGTGCCAGTGTGTCTTTGTGATACGGAAGCTGCACCCATCCTGCAAACTCTTGGGCACTTGACCCTGGAAGCCAGGCCTTGGAAGGTCACCTGAATGCCCCCGTGAGACACAAACTTCATGTCCTTGGCATCCAGAGCAAGCTGCAGGCAGGTGGTCTTCCCCCAGGCCTCAGACACGCGGATGAGAAGCTTCTGAGCCCGCTCCTCATCCTTTCGATAGCACTCGGTGAAGACCCCTGGAGGGAAGAAGATCAGTCCCAGGGCGGCAAGTGACAGCCACTGAATCTGGGAAATCCCAAACATGGGTGCAGCACGGTCCAGACAGGCAAGGGTGAGGTTGGTATCCCTGACACCAGGCCTAGGGGCACAGACCCTGGTGACAGCACATGGCTGGAGACCCAAGACCAGACTCACCAATGGCTCTGAGTTCATACTCATCTGCCAGGGCCAGCATCTCCTCCGAGCTGTCTGTATCCTCCTCCTCCTTGGACAGCTCTTTCAGGATCTTGCTGCAGGCCAGGGCAGCTGCAATGCAGTCCTGGCTCTGGAGATGTAGCCCAGTGAGGACCTGGAGGGCCCAGCCAGGCTTCACCCAGCCCAGGAACCTGCCCTAGCTGGTGAAAGCAGAGACCTTGGACAGGACAGGCACTCGGCCATGGCTTTTGTGGCCCATCTCAGTAGCCCCTTTCTGACAACCACATCCTGCCTGGCCCATGGGAGCCATCTGCTTGCCCCACAGTCTCCCTAAGGGTCAGGACAAAGCCAGCACATGTGCTAGTCCTCCAGGACTTGGCGGGCCCATAAGTCTTGGTGTGGATATCTCCACAGGAAGAGTTTGTGTGATAGATCATTTAGAGCCAAGTTTTGTATCCTCCAGGCCCTGAGCCCAGGCAGTGTTACAGACCCTAATGCCTGCCCTCCCCAGCACCACGAGCTTTCCCACTTGCCAAGCTGCTGGCTAACGGCTTCCACATCATCAGATCCACTGAGAACTGGGGCTCCCTACCTGAGCCCAGATGATGCCCGCCAGCTCCTGACGGTTCTGGACAATGGCCCAAATGAGAAGGTCTCGCACTGGGTCCATGGTGAAGGTGACGTGGCCTGAGGAACGTTTGTAGAGAGACCGAAGGCTCACTCCCTGCATCTGGTGGACAATGGACAGTTTAAGTCTCACAGAGACTGCCCTGGTGTCAGAATCCAGGAAGCTGTGGTGGAAGGCCTCCCCTGCCTTGTCAGCACTACCTGAGGTCATTCCTATGCACACTGTAGTTTCAAAACCACCATCCTGGAGACAGCCAGACATGTCAAGAAAGGCACACCCATCGGGCTACTTCACCCTTGCCACATACCAGGCACTTCCCAAGGTTCCTCAGCCACATCTGATCAACACCTTTCCTAACACAGAAAATTCTGTGCCCAGATCTGTGGCTATAAGATCTTGAGAGGATCTCACAGCATGTCTCCTGCAGACAAAGCCATCAAAGGGGAGGTGGGGACTCACTTGAGCTGCAGAGCCAAGCTCAGCCCAGACTGCTGAGAACACACATTCTCAGGTAGGGAAGACCTTTCCCATATCACATGCAAAATCACACTCCCTACAAGCATCCTGGGAATCTCCTAAAGGCTTATCCTCATAAAGAAAGTAGTTAATCTTCTGAAACTGCAGAGGCAGTTAAGTGTGAGCTCTGGCTTTAGGTTTTCCTAGGCACATTCTGCTGGGCACCTGCCATCAACACCCTGAAACAGAGCAGAACCATGACTACAAAACCCAGCTACCCCATGTCCTTATCAGAGGCCAGGCACCACTTGTCTGGGTCAATGGACAGACTAGAAAACCTGAAGAAATAGATAATGTTTGGGGAGATAGCTGAGTGGCATAGCACCTGCCAGGTAAGCACAAGGTACTAAGTTTGATTCCCAGTGCCAAAAAAGGGAAAAAAAGAAGGAAGGAAGGAAGGAAGGAAGGAAGGAAGGAAGGAAGGAAGGAAGGAAGGAAG
>NDGM011177210.1:0-18669 GCA_002564305.1 Octomys mimax | reverse complement strand
CGATCCCCACAGCACTCCAGCCAGCCAAACAAGCCCTGAGGGCATTCGAAGCAAAAAAAAAAAACAAAAAAAAAACCACAGAATCAAATAAACATTCAGAAATTTTAACATAGTCACAGAAACAGTAAAATAAACATCTTATTCTCTTCAAATATCTTACACTTCACAATGGGAGACTAATTAACTAGGTATACATAGTTTTTTATTAGAGAGCATTCAACATTGACTTTATTCTAGTTATCAAGCGTCCATGTTAAGATAACTGAACATAAGTGAAATAAATTAGATGCACATATAAAATTACCTGTCTTGTGTGAGAAACTGAAAATATAAGAACATAATGTGCAACAGATATTGTGAAATATGAAGAAATTGTTCAAAAGGAAAGAGGAGGGCCGGCGAGATAGCTCAGTAGAATAAGCACTTCCCTGGCAAGTGAAGGGTCCTGAGTTCAATCCTGGGTACAGCCGAAAAAAAAAAAAAGGAAAAGGGCTATCGGGAAGGAATAGGAGACAGGAAGGAAGGGACAGAAAAAATGAGAAAAGAATAAAATAAAAACTGAATATTGTGAATGTGGTTCAGAAATAGGCTTGAAAAGGACAGGAATGGGAGAAAAAACAAAAAGATGAATGAAGATTTATGACATACAGTTATGGATTCTCTAAAATAAACGTCATCATTATGTATATATAAATTGTATCAATACACTTAAATTTAAAAAAAAGAAAAATATAATGTAACTTAGTGACATCTGGATAATACATAGATAATGCTTATTACTATGATGTCATATATTAGCATATTTCATTAAAATATAGACTAAACTTTATACTTTTACATGAAAAATTATTTTAATAAATAAAATATCCAAAATATATCTTTAGTTCACAGTTTTATTGCTTACAATGATATATGTTCCTTGTGCCATAGAATGTGGCTTAAAATCTTATGTTGAAAATGTAATACAATTTGTATGAATGAGGACTAACATTTTGAGTATCACCATGATAAAGCAAGTTTTGAAAAGTTCTTCATAAGGACAAGATTAGTAGTAGTTGTAAAAGTGCCCTACACAATGTGATAGTATGTCAATGAAGTCTGGTTAAAATACAGACGTGTAAACTAAAAAAAAAAAACACACACACACACACACACACACACACACACAAAACCTTCTGTAGCTATGTAAGTTTTCAAAAAACAATTAAGAATTTACCATAGTGGAGGTATTTGAGCAATAGCTATCTTTGACTTTGACTTCCTTCCTTTAGAAATATTTTCAATAGGAATTACAAGGATAGGCTCAGATACATAGAATTCAAAGGATAGCAAAATATAACAAATATGCCTACGATAATGAAAGCTTCACATATTGAAAATTGGTGCTTTTAAAGTGACTTCAAATTTTCACATGCCCTGGAATCATTATATTCCATATGCATTTCTAGCACTTAAACACCTTGAAATAAATTCTAGCAACTCTACAATTAACTGAAATTAGTCAGAAAGGATCCACTTTTTTAATACTCATCAATTGTCCTAAGGTCCTCAGGTTCACAGTAAAGCCTCCATTTCAATGTGATCTCCAATGTGCAAATGAAAAACAATATTTTTAATGGGTTTGAATCTGATATTCTAAATTAATTTTAGTGTTTAAACTGGCACTGCTAATGAACAGAATAATGAAACATTATAAAAGATTGCATGTAGGAAGATGATGTTAATAATAAAGACATTTGTATTATTAAAGATATATTAACATCAATATCCTCATTATCTATGATAAAATGCCCACTGAGTATTCTTATATTTCCTGTAATACATGGATTTTGAACAGGACTTGTACTATAAATTTATTTCTTCACAACAAAGGGATGCCCAGCAGCATAATTTGAGTAAACATAGTTATGCAATTTTCCCACTCTAACCAAGACAATGTTAAGGAATCATCTATTAATTTCTGCTGTCCCAATGGATAGATAGAACCAGTAACACAATGTCTGTAATTTATGGCAAAAATTAAGATGCTTTCAGTGGGGAAGTCTGGGTGATTTGCATAGTGATAATCATAAAGCATAACACAATTTATATAACTAACTTATCTCAAAATTACAGTGAGATAGTCACAATGAATAACAGCCTTTCAGTCACTCAGCAAATGTTTATTGAACAGTTACTATATTAGCTTGATGTGAGCATATGAAACTTAAATATTCATGTTTCATATTCATATATATAAACTAGAAAATATGCAAGTATCTACAAGGTGTATCTAAAATTTGTAATTTTTTTCTGTTCATAATAATATAGCTTAGATGGGCACATGCATATCGCTCATTATATGCACATCGCTCACTGAGCTCTCCTGTCACTGTAAGCATAGTCAAAACACTACCAAAAACTATGCTTCTGTACTAGCATCAATTGATCTCTTGTATTACATTATAAGGCATATGAAGAGGAGTACAATATACTATAACTTCATGATTATATATATGTAAAGGAGTAAGTGCAACATTTTTACGATCATATGAAAACACAATATATGTGTACGTAAATGCATGTTTTATCCATGTGAAAACAATTCTCAAAGTGATCCTAGCACCTGCATGGAAAGTGCAAGGACCCTAGTTCAATCTCCGGTACTGCATGCCATGTGGCAGCCAGAGCCCTGGGCACTCTGTCCAGGCCCTGAAATTGGACATGGTAGTGCATGGCTATGATCCCTGTTCTGAGGACACAGAGACAGGAGGATCACTGTGCGTGTGAGCTGCATGGTGGGACCCCCTATCCAATAAATAAATAAAATTAAAAAACTTCATAATGCTAAAATGACTATTAGAATTAAAATGGAAGACATGGAAGATCTATAATTACTGTGTGCGAAGAATAAATTTTGTTTTTTATTTTCCATTCTCTTTTTTGAATCACATTTGACCTAGAAATATAAAACAAACACAATGGAAACATAGATAAACATGTATAGACAGACAGACAGACGGTTATTACAAACTACTGAGGAAAGTATAAAGCAACAGCAGTAATATATTACTGGTAGCAACTACCACCACAATCATCAACACCAGTATTAACTTTTCCTAAATATATAATTTATACCTGGCACTAATTCAGCCTTTATAACACCTTATATATGAGAGGTGTTACCACTGTGATTTTAAATAAAGGAAGCCAAGAAATAGAAAAAGTGAAGCATCTGAATAAGGACATATGGGTAATAATGCAAAGATGCTCACACTCATCAGTAATCAGAAATATGTAAATAAAAATAACCAAAAATACCATTTGGTCATCAAATTGTGAATTTTTAAAAAGTCTCCTTATAACAAGTATCGATGAGAATGTGAAGAAATTAGAATTTGATTATGCCACAGGGGCAGTAAAAGCTAACCAACAATCTTTAAATGAAAAATTAGTGACATTTATCATGTATAAAAAAGTATACATACCATATTTAGAAATATACTTCAAATGGCCAAGGAAACAAGGATGTTGGATGCAACAGTGTTTGCAACAGACCAAACTTTAGAAAGAACCTATGTGCAATGGAATAAATAAATGTGCTATACCAGGCTGGGTAGAACTCAATAGACAAAGCACCTGCTTAGGCAGAGCACAGAGGCTGGGGGTTTGATCCCCAGCATGCTGTGCCAGCCCCGCCCCCAGGGTGAGCTAAGAAGGCGATTGAGACTGGGCATGGTGACGGGCACTTGTAATCACGGCATTTGGGAGGCTGAAAACAGAAGAATCACTATGAGTCAGATCTATGTAGTGAGACCCTGTAGACCCTGTACTAAACACACACAAAAAATTTGTTGCAGCAATATAATGGAATATTGTGCAGTACTTACAGTGACTATCCTATAGTCTAACAATGAAGCAAGGATAGATTCCAAATACAATGTGGAACAGAAAAAAATAAAAGTGGAAAACGGAACACAGTAGAACATCATTCATACAAATGATAACTTAAACACAGAATATTCTATTGTTGATAGATGAATATGTCCAAAGCAAATTTATACAAGCATGTATATTTAGCAAATTAAGGATAATAGTTAACTTAGAAGCAGAATGTGATGCTGGCATAGGAAGAATCCTGGAAACTTCATTTCAAATGTGTTATTTATTTTTAAAACAAAAACCAGTAGTAAATATGGCTAAATAGTAACATTTGTTCATTCTCATCTACTCATTCGAGGTGGTTGCTATATGAGATTTTTCCTTTTATTGAACATAGAAATAAACTCACCTGACAGTTACCATAAATTGTCATCCATTTTTATATTTTTTATAATGTTAGCCTTAAAAATCTCAAGGACCAGGCATAGGCAGGAACCACAAACAAAATGGAAGGAAATACAATAATAATAATTTAAAAAGAAAAGCAGGCCACGATGTCAGTTTGGGAAGCAACCCCAATTTCATATTTAAATGTTTCTGAGTATAGTTTTTAAAGAGGTATACCTTTGTTTACCACATCTTGAGAGGAAAAGCTGATGCAATGTCAATGAAAGACTGCACACTCCTCCTCCTATATATTACACGTTGCAGCTGTGAAGCTTAGCCTTTCAATATCACAGCTGCACAGCAAAGCATCCTACAGAAAAGCAGTTTTCATCCTGACACCTGCGTAGTACCTGAAGCAATACGAATGGCATTATCACGAGTGTTCCTGAAGTTCAGAGCACATTAAACATGACTAATAGTTCTAATGGTGAGAACTGCACACATATACTTTGTAAGGGCTTCCTAATTAAGGAGCAAATCTTATTGGTTGTAGTTTATGCAAGAACCCTCCAAATCAGGAAGCACATGTTACTGAAAATTAACATCTACATAACTAATATACTTGTACATCTGTTCATTAAGCCAATTACTGAATCCTGCTAAATGTCACCAGAACACTATGTCTAACAATGTGCATACCTAATGTTGCATATTTTCAAGTGGGCTGGAAAACCTCTGCGGGTAATGCAGGTTTTAGGAAGAGCAAATAAAGGTGTCTTGGGATTTTAGGTACTAATTTTCCTTGATTCAAGTGGTAATGTAAAAGCCAAACTAAAGGATGGATCGTACATCAAGCTAGTGTTTGCTAAATCTTTTTTCTGGTTCTTCACTGACTATATAGGATAGCAACAAAAATGTTAGTTTGTACTTACAAATCCAGCAACTCACATTTTTGTGGCTATCCTATATATACACAGAAATTTCTGCTATGCAAGATTTCATAACCAGTGACAAAATTCAATGAGTTAAGTAATAAATCTCAAGAGACAGGAGTATCAAATAAGAAAGTACTTCTAAGAACAATATAATAGAAATACAATGCTATAAGTCAGTACCATCAGGACACCAGGGAATTTCATGTTGAGAAAACAAATTGGGCATTTATCACACAACAGCCTTTTCTGATTTAATTTAGTCAGGCTTAGATGGGTGCAAATCCTGTACACAATTTAACTTAATGCAGAATGCAATTAACGTTGTTGAGTAAGAGTTAAAAAAAACCTCCCTTAAATATTTGTACCTGAGGTCTCAACTTGACAATGCAGGATTTTTCATTATTGGTTTCAGAAGTCAGTGTTGGAAATTCCATTAAAGATCTATTCAAATGAGCCTCCTGAGAAACTAATTATCCTAAAAAGCTGCTGTGCCACTTTCCTCATTTTCTACTTGTTTTGTAATAATAACGCTCTGAAATTTAGCACATCCTATGCCAAAGTCCCACAATTACTCCCCAAACTCCTCCTCTAGCAATCTTTTCCATCTCAAGAAATGACAACTAAATCCTAATTGTTCAAGCAAAAAGAAATGTGAAGCCATCATTGAGTCTTGCTCTCACAATTCATATCCTACTGTTAGCAAGGTCAGTACTTGATCATATCTCAGAACCTCCACTTATGCGTAGGTATTTCAAGCTGCCATCACTTACGCATTACAATACAATGATAGTTTTAGAACCAGCCTCCATTTTTGTTTTGCCATCTTTATTCTATCGTGACAGTGACTTGAAGTCATTCCTCTGCTAAAAATCATCTAATGGTTTCTGGTATAACTCAGAGTAAAAGTAAAAAGCCTTGCCCATAGCCTCAAGTATCTTGTCTTATCTCATGACCCCTCCTTAGGTACTCTGACTTATTTTTCCACTGCTTTCTTCCCATTCACCATACTTTAGTCAGATTTCTTTTAAGTTGAAATTTTCAAAATCTCCCTCTCACAGCAAAACCTTTGCATTCTATGTTCTATCATCCCTAGATCGTCACTCACTTCTTTCAGATCTTTGTTCTATGTCATTCTCTCACAGAGAATTTTCCTGATGATGCAGTTCAAATTTGCAACTCCTCTCTCTTGACATCCTCTTCCCTTTGGCTACTTTATCTCCACAGCAATCATCAACACCTGACATAATGTATGTCTTAGTGATTTCCTTATTGTTGTAATGTTCCGCTATAACACAGATTCTGTGAAAAGAGGGATTTTTAACTGTTTTGTTCATTGTTATACGCTAGTACCTAGAATTGTGCATGGAAGAGAACAGTACACAAAACCAAAAAGACTTGAAAGGATCACGCCATTTAAATGTCTTTAATATGGGAGTAAATAGAATTGAAATGGTCTATGGCACAATCTGGAGGAAAATATTTTGCCTGCTTGAGATTACACAACTAATCCAGACTTCTAACCAGCACCAACAGTTAAAGAAAAAGAGCAAAGTGACGTATATCAAATGGTGGTTTAGCCATAGAATCCTATAGACTTACTGGAATTCATGAAAAAATCAAATAAAATTTTGACAAACACATTATTTATTGTGCTGGGGTTTGAGGTTTCACTGCTTCAAGCATGGCTAATGAACTTCATGTTCTTCACAACTGGATTATATCTGATACTGATATACAGTCTGATATATTTTATTTGTAAGTAGCAAGTAGTAATTTCATATATATGGGGCACATGATTATATTTTGATACATGCTTACATTGTGGATTTTATAAATCAAGCTAATGAGAATATCGATTATCTCACCTTTTTATCACTGCTTGGTGGCAGGAACATTAAAAATGTATTGTAAAAAATTTTGAAATGGACAGTATTACTATCACATTATAAGTTCTAAAAAACTTATTTTTCCTGTTGTATTAAAACTTTGTTCTCTTTAACTGGAGCCTCTCCTTTCCTCATCTCCAACACCGTACCTCACATAATGGTCATTCTAATCTCTATTTCTATGAATTCAAATTTCAGGTTCCATATATAAATGAGATCATGTAGTATTTCCTGTAGCATACCTTTGTACATGGTGCACACATGTTTATTACATTAAAATGTGCAATAGTCATAACAGGAAATCAGCCTAAATATTCATCAATGGATAATTGGATGAATGGATTTTTAAAAATGCGTTATATATACAGAAAAGAATACTTCACTGCCTGAAAAAATAAAAAAACTCTGTCATTTGAGATAATACAAATGAAGCTGGAGGATATTCTCGGTGACACCTATACTTTTGATGACCTATCAATATTCATTTTCCTATTTGTTAGTTATAATTTGTAATAGAATGTCAAATTTTAATAAGTACTAAAATTCCTTCATGAACACTTTCTCGATGTACAAAAACAGCAATCCTAAAAAACAGAACTGATGGTTGATATATGATACTATCATCTCTACTAAAATGTCTGACTTTATAGTATGAAGGCCATGTAGACTTTTAAAGAATTATAAGGCATGTAAAACATATTTGAAAGTTAAATACACACAAAACCCAAGAATCCCCTAGATATTATGTGTGAAATAAGCTGGCTATGGCAAATTTCTAAACCAGTTGGGGAAAACTGGAGAGGACTGTAGGTTTTGCAAGTAAAGACAAGACCTATTTGAAGTATAACTCTTGTATAATTGTTTCCTTAGTTATTTCTATTCTTAGACTCACATAACCTGAGGAAAATATTTATACATACTGATTACAAGCACATACACAACTATCACTGACTGCATTGGCTAGAGTTTCCTAGCACCTAAGGAAGGCAGATTTTTTTATTAGCTTTCTGGGGCTTCCAGAAGAAAGTGTCCACCCCATGGACACAAATTTCTGTTGTGTGAGGTGTCCACCCGACGGACACCTCACACAACAGAAATTTATTTCTCTATAATTTCTGGAGGGATGAAGTCCAAGAGGAAGGTACACTCAAGGTAGGTTTCATGCTGAGGCTTCTTCCTTTGAGCTATAAGCATTCACCATCTTACTGTGTGCTCACATAGCCTTGCCTAAATGTATGCAGTGGAGGCATGTGAGCTCACCAAGATCTCTTATTATAGGGACACCAGTCTTATTACACTAGGACTCCATCTGAACCATTTCATTCAATCATAATTATTCTCAAATTCTAAAATAGTGATACAAATCAATAGATTTTCAACATATGGTGGTAAAGGAGACTATAAAATCTAGACAATAAAGACAGGGCAACTGTTTAAGATGGTTTTCATTCCAATCTACTTGAGCTTTCTATATTTAGGAACAAACAACTTTAATGAGAGGACTGGAAATCCATATCAGGACCCAAAGGCTCCAAGAAGTCTCTAGGTGAAAAAGTGACTGTGCCAAGTAGAGCAAGGTACTTTCAGAAGGCACAGGCCTCATGGGCCCAAGCCAATGAATAAGAGCTCACCAGTTTCTCACCATCTCCATTCACAGCCAATTCCCAGAATCAACCAGGAAAACCTCTGAGAAGCACTTGTGACAAATTCTAGGAATCATGTCCGTGGAAATTATGTTGTAATAACACAGCACTACTAGCTAGAAAACATCTGTCAGTTGTTGAGGTACAGGAAATTTAGATTCTTTATATCATGTGGGTATTCATCCATGCTTCATAGGTGAGTGATAAGAAATAAGGAGAACATATGAGTAAAAGTTCCAGTGTCACAATATAAAGACCAACAAACTTTTCTTCTGCAAAGGACAAGATAATACATATTTTAGGATTTGCAGGTAATCCAATCTCTGTTGCAATAGCTCAACTAGTGGGAAGGCAACTGTAAGAAGGAAAAATGAGGATGGCAGCACTCCAGTATCATCTAATATACAAGTATAGGTAGCTGGCACATTTATTTGGCTGCTGACAATTGTTTGTCAATTCCTGAAAGCACAAATATTCAGTAAGTGTCTGGTACCTTACCCCCTCCTTTTTGCAACTAACTTCAAACTATTATTGTTTCTATTTCTGAAAATGTGATTCGCTTTCAATACTTCCCTTGAAACATCACCTGTAAGTGCCTCGCTATAACTTCTGATTGATATTTCTGATGTTTGAACAGCATTTACATAATCAAGAGTCTACACTCTTCATGTTGATCCAACAAGGATCAACCTTTTGATCAAAACTTGTAACTATTCTTTATTTCACTTACCATGTATTTTGTCAAATCTCTACTTGTAAAATAACCATAAAGCAAATAAGATTTAATAAAATTATAAAACAAATTTCAACCATTCTATTATTTTTGTAGTTGAATAAAAAACATAAGGAGTGACAGGGTTTGATGTTTTGCTTAGGATGTGCTCATTTTTTAAATAAACTAACTTGTACAAAGTGTGTGTGTGTGTATATATATATATATATATATATACTTTGAATTTCATAATTCTCTTATTTTTGCACATAAAAACAGTACTGAGTAACATAATTTGGTTTGTTGCTAGTTGCACTCAGTAGGAAACAACCAGTTTCTTTGTCTGTTTTCCCCATTCGGATTCCAACTGATTTCAATTTTATCTTTCGGTAGTAATTTTCTTTAGTTCACAAACTACATCAGTGTTGTCTGTGAAATTGATTGAAATATTAGAAAAACTCAGAGAAAGTTACAAAATTACTTGAACTCATTTTTTAATTCAAGTTCAATCTGTTGGTGTTTTGTATTTTAAATCATAACACTAATATTTGAAACACTTTTGAAAATACAAAAATACAAAATAGGAATAAAATTCAAATCAACTTCTCATTTTCTTAGAACAAACAGGCTCATGACCCTATTCCTCAGCAATCTATCATGCTGTCCTGTGATACTATACAACTTTTGGAAGAATGCCAGACATTATCTCTATGTTCTTCCTTTTTCTTCTTTCATTGATTGACAACGTGAATTCTCACTCTACCCACACCAAATGAACAGAATTGTAAAAACGTGTAAAGGTAAGGCCTCAGGACCTGCATTTCTAAACTAGATATTACCAAGATTTTGCTCCATAGCACATAATATAATACTTAGCAAGGGCTCAGTAAGTCCATATTAAGAAGTGTAAATATCCTCCACAGTAACCCATAAAATCCCACTTTATAATATTTTTTGTATCTTACAATGTAACACTGAAAGCAAAAATTGATTGATAAGAGCACTAACAATATTTTCAAATATTGAAAGTTTGGAGGAAATAAAAAGATCTTCAAGGTACACTTTATTTTGAAATCAATTATTGGACCAGGGATATAGCTCAGTTTATAGCACCGACTTGGCAAGTGAAAGGTTCTGAGTTCAATTTCCAATACAAAAAAGTTCAGTAGTCAATCAATTATTAACTAACTGTATCCTTGAGTGTAAAGACTTCTCATAAAACAACCAATTGCTCTGCTAAGTTAAGAAGATTTTGAATAAATAACACATTTTATGCATTAATTAAAATAACTTGTGCATATAAATTGTAAAATGAATATTGAGTAGTACAGCCTCTTTCTTCTTTCATAGGTACAGCTGCCATAGAAAAAAGAAAGGTAAAAATTGCTACATATAAATAAATCAAAAGGTAGTTGAAAAACAAATTATTATTTGCATATAATTTATGATTTTGGCAGCTCACTGGAAACAATGAAGGCTCAGGCATGTAAGGACTTAGAACATGGAAAATAGGAAGAGACAAATTATTTCACAATATCAAAACTGGATTCTGAAGAAAAGAGAAACTCCAGTATAACCAAGATTCAGAGTTGAGCTGGACAAAAATGTTAAATAAGGACTCTGTAACTTGGTTCATTACTTTTATACCCTATTCAATTAGTTTTTTTAATTTTTAATTCATTGTAATGAGAAAAAAAGATAAACTAGCAATGAAACAATTTCAATATAGGTTAGTAGGACAGTTACAATAATGTATACATTGCATATTGTTGTCTTTATAGTAGTTATTCAGATGACAGGATGTAGACACGATATCTTGTTTAAGCAACATTAGTACAAACCTTTCTTCTCAATGAATTAAGAGAAACTAGCTGTATATCTATCCTATCTTGTGTACAGATACAAATATTTTTTCCACAACAAAATGGTATTTTATTTATATTTTTGCAAAGTTATTAACATGTGACACAAGGTTTCCTAGCAACTAATAGCTGACTTTAACCAGACAGGATGTTTATCTCAGCACTGAGGTAGCTTGTTTGCTTTAGGCACTGAGGCCTAGTCCGCCTACACACACTTGATCAATTTTCTAGCTTCCATGGCTCCCACCATATCCATCTTTTTTGATTTGTTTGTCAGAGATGTATGTTCCATTGCAGTTAGAGAAGCTGTATTTGGAAAGACTTTAAAGGAACTTTTCATACTTGATGCCAGTCCAAAGATCGGAGGTACCTAAATTCAGCAAAATAACCTAATATAGACCAACAGTCCATAATAGTAGTGAGTTATCATCACAATGGGCAATTGCCAGAAGTTATTGACTTGAGCATTTTAAAGCTAAGCATATAGTGGTATTAAGCTTAACAGCCTCTACTACAGGGTAATATCATTAAGCTTCTCTTCTGGGTGCTTACCAACTAAAGTGTGCAGACCAAAAATTAGAGAGGTAGATGAGATAAAAGGATAGATGGGACAAAATGTCACAAATTCTATTGGGGAGTGCATATTCCCCAATAATACTTAGTTGTATGTCAATGAACTTTCAATTAGCTCCTAGCTAGTAGTTTAGTATGACAACATTTTGGCCCTAGCCCTCCAAGGTCAGTGAGAACTCAGGACATAAGAAAACCTCTACTGTGACATCCTGTAACTAAGTGGTGTCCCAAATTTTCTGATCAAGGAGATTATAGGACCACAGAAAAAAGTGATCAACATGTATAGTGTGCCTAAGAAGAATCACGCAGAAATTTTTTTTTTCTTTTCTTGTATTTTAGGGAAGGGTCTACAGGGTGTTCAGGGTCTCACTACTATATCAGACTTGTAGTGATCCACCTGTTTACAGCCTCCCAGGAGCTGGAATTACAGCTGCACACCACCACGCCTAATCTAAATTGCCCTCTCAGAGCACCCTGAGGGTGGGACTGGCATGACAGGCCCAGGGATTGAATTCCAGGCCCCTGTGCCGGCTTGTAAGTGCTTTAATCTGCTGAGCTATTTGGCCATCCCTGAGAGTAAAAATTTCCTCAGGCTCTCACAGAGAGCAAATTGGTCAAGCAACAGCCATGACTCAACCAGATCCTGACACTGACAAAATATCCACAAGGTACTGCACATGGTTCCAGGATAAACCCTGGGGGGATTTGACTAACCCTGTCAGATAGCAAAAGTTACATTTTTAGTTATATAGGTCTTTCTTTTTTTTAATAATTTTATTTTTGATAGTAAAAACCAGGCCAAAACAAATAGAAGAAACAAAGACTAAAACAGGGTAACACAATATATATGTTACAGATTTTCAAAACAAGAATAACTAATTAACAATGGTTGCTATATTACTGTATTTATCATCAAATCTATTGCTCAGACTAACAGATATAGTTATGCAAAACTGGATAAATAATTTTTCCCTAGTGATTATTTGTTGTACAAGATGCAGATATGATATTCTACTTACAAACACTATTGGAACAAATCCCTCTATTCACTGAATTAAGAAAATGTAGCTATATATGTACCCTAACCATTTTTTTTTTCAAATTGGTAGGACAGTTTCAATAATTCACACGAGCCATCTCCCTGGCCCCTTATATAGGTCTTTTTTTAACTTGGCCTTAACCATCCAGCAGAAAAGTGTAGCCACGAGGTATAAAAAATAAAGCTATATTACCATTAAGTCAGTTTAGACAAATAGACTAGTCTTAGACTGTGTCTTGGACTAAGAGAACTTAAGAATTAAATTCTCATGGAATTGCACATTCCCCAATACAATACTCTGTTGTATGTCAATGAACTTTCAATTAGCTCCTAGCTTCTACTTTAGTATGACAACTACAGACAATGAGAATTACTTCCTTAGTTCAGCATGAAAACCATCAAAGTAAAAAAGAGTGAACTTGTATGAAACCTACTGAATATGTCAACTAGCTTAATAATGAGTCATCGATAATCAAAATCAGTATATATGTGTACTTAGTTTATATCTTAGGTAGTGTGAATATAAAAACGAACTTCTGGGAGATACTTTATAGCACAAAATGTCACAAATTCTATGGACTGTAAGATTTTAAGAACTTAGAAACAAAAAAAAAGCTCCTGGATGAGGGTTCAGCTAAGACACTGGCTCTCGAGAAAACTACCCTTAATAGTACTCTGAGAACTTTTTAAATTACTACAAAAGTTATAATATACAACAAGAACATAAGCTTAGTAATTTATTGTAGAATAATTATAATTTCCTACTTCATACATTTTATTACTTTTCAAGCTCAAAAGTTAATTTTGAGGGTCTTGTACTCTTTATAAAGAGATATACAAAATAAATACAATGCTAAAGATTAAACGGTAGTTCCTAGAGCAAAGCAGAGCACAAATATATAATGGCCCCTAAAATTCTTACTAGTCTTTTAAGCCTGTATAGTACAGAGAATGTCATTATATTGTAAAGAACAACACATCTTATAAAGATTAGAATAAAACTTACATTATGCTAGAAAAAAAAACCCAAAAAAACAGAAATCCCAGTAATTTAACGTTTTATCTGAAACTTACTAAGGATAAAAGAAAAAGCTGTTGTTGTGCAGGTAAAAAGCTGCTGGTAATAGTCACAGACAGCAAATAAATTTGAGGGATCAGGACAGGACAGCAACCTGCTGTCTCTTTCCAGCACACTATTTCAAACCTGCTGTGCTTGCCATTAGTCTGGCCTTTACTTCACCCCAGCCACTTCAGTCCTATCACAGTAGGAGACCATTGTTGTTTCCCTCATGGCTGCCACCAAAGTGTTTCTTTGCTTTTAGCCTAGAATCCTTTGAATGTGAACTTAACCACTGGATATACCTACAGAGAAGGAGAAGCAAGCCAATGTATAAAATTTGAAACAGAAGTATGATAAGGAAACAATAAAACTAAAAGCATCTAATTGACCAATAAGAAATACTGGATTTCCATTTTTTACTAAAAAAAAATGTAGTAAAATATTAGTTAAGAATTATGAACTCCAAAGATGGTTGTGACAATCCTTGAAGAATAAAAGCAGCACAATGTCTAGCTTTCCACTTAGAACTCACAGAACTAAATCTGATAAGACACATTAAAATGTTATAAATAACAGTAGCTATCTGTCATGCTACTTAAGAAAAACTAAAGAACATAAGCTGTAATACGTATGACAGCTTTGCTTCTGTTGCTACAGAAGTAAAATTGTCATACTTCATTAGCATCTCATTTTTGAGGTCTTGATTCTAAAATATATACATCTTAATATATTATTGCTTTGAAGACTTATTGTACATACTTTTATTCCACGAGCTTAATATAAATGAAAATTATGGGTTCTAACTTTAATTAATTTCTATTATCTACCAAGGGCAAGTGTAGCTAAAAATAGAAAATGTATGACAGCACGCTTGGGCAGTTGAAAAATACTTTCAGGTCACATCCCTTAACATATTGTCTGAAGAAACTTTGCCCATTAAGTGCAAAATAAGGTGTCACTTTCTCTGCAAAAGCTTTCATAATTACTACAACAGTCATTAGCTACATACAGCACTGATAAGGTACCTTTCAAATGCTGCTGTACTTAATTTCTAAGTACACATCTTGTTGCCCTACCTAATTTACAGACTGGTGAGCAAGAGAACAGTTTTGGTACAGCTTTATCTCCCACATCAACACTACCTCAATGGTATTTGTAAAATGCTATTCAGAAAATACTAATACTATGTGAATAAATATGTAAAATACTAGAATAAAATGATGCAGGAAGATAGCATAAATTCAATGTTCTTCTGAGTCCAATATAATACTATAGCAAAAGCAGTGAAGATGTCTGAATTGAAGCTTAGAAAAGGGATGCTCAATTAGGAGGCCAAAAACAATAGTCAAAAGGGTGTTAAAGGGTACCCTGTCCCAAAACAGAGAAAGGAAAATGTTTGAGTAAGAAAAAATGTGGCATAGAGGTCAAACACAATCTAAATCCTGCGCAAGACCAGATGAAAATGGGTTACTACAGACCATATTAAATACAGCAATTTCAAAAATCAATGATGGCAGAAACCATATTATAAGAAGTGAGAGAGACATGAATGTAAAATGATGAGTAGAGCCCACTCACTTGAGCTCCTTAGTGGGAAAATAACTATAAGTATAGTGTCAAGAAGAGAAAAACAATGTGAACACCAGCTTTGTATAAGCGCTCTTATTATAAGACGTTACCTGCTTGTCAAGAGCAGCTCAAAATGATCTCAGAAGAAACCCAGAATACAATGATAAACCTGACAAGATCAGTGGAAATTGTGCAAAACAGATTACACTGTTCACTGATCCACAATGCATTAGTATAAAGGAATGAGACGGGGTGGTGCAATGTTGCAAAGCTTCCTGAAATTGTTTCTTTTTAACAAAATCAGCCAAAATCACATAGACCTAGATAAGCACAGACCATACCTTCTCTTCATTGATGACCACATTACATGTCCCAATCTCATATACAGAGACAAGCAGCACATAGCAGTATGTCAATAGATCCAAGCCAAAACAAAAATTAATGCATAGGGCACAAGGGTGGCCATGTCAACATTTTCAGCAAAGAACACGAAAGTTCCAAATATCTGACACAAAAATGAACAAAGATGTTAAATTTTATGGTAAATACCCCAGAAGCAGCAGGCTATACATTTTTATTGGTATACATAAAGGCATCCAACGGCAAACTGCTAATGAATATTATAATGCTAATTAATTCTGTCATGCCAGGGCTAAAGTAAAATATTAAATATTTATTTATAACATTAGCTGAAGGAAATAAACTGGCTGTTAATGTATGAGACCTAACAATATAGCTAATGTTATTAATACCTCCAACCATATCAAATACAGATAGACAACCCAAATAGCCTGAAAAGATAACAGGTAGCTTTCTCAACTTACTGTATTGGTAATTTTATTAAAAGACAGTATTCTCAGGGCTGGGCAAATAGCTCAGCAGATTAAAGTGCCTGCTTAGGCAGAGGCAGCACCTGGTGTTTGATCTCCAGTATGCTGTGCCAGCCCCGCTCCTGGGGCATGCTGAGATGGCAATTGAGACTGGGCATAGTGGTGAAAGCCTGTAATCCCAGCTTTTGGGAGGCTGAAAAAAGAAGGATCACTATGAGTCTGATTTACAGAGACCCTGTAGACCCTGTAGACTCTGTCCTAAAACAAACAAACAAAAAAGACAATATTCTCATGAAAGAACAAAATTTGCTGCATCTATTTATCAAAAAAGAATGCTGCCTGAAACAATTTTAATACAAAATAATGAAAGAAATACATTTCAGGGAAAGGGCCATGGTATATAGCCTAGGAAGTGAGTTTTGAGAAGTACACTTGAGCCCTAAGAAGTCTACAATATCTAGCACCATTGCCAAATTAATGCTGCGATTAAATTTTATAGAAAAGGTGACTATCTATATTCTTCTATGTCTATATGTAATCCTTTAGTTATTATTCAGTAATAGCACACAAAGCAAACATTGAATGTACCTTCTAACAGTAGTTATTAATGATGTTGATTATTATTGCCTAATGTGTGCCTTTAGGCAATATATCTCAATCACTTAATTAGCATATTAATTCTTCAAGGTAAGGAGAGCATTTTTATTACACAAAAAACAGGATCAGAACAGTCAAGGGACTTTGCCTACCTAATGACTAAAAGAGCTGGGATGGAAAGCCACATAAGTAAAACGTAGTTTCCAAACCACAATCTTACTACTATAGCAAACTACCTTCCTTACCATGTCTGTCTAGCATTTCATTAAGTGGACTAATATATACACACACATCTACACATACACACTCGCACACACACAAACACAAGAGTAACAGGCATTACATCAGTATATTTTCAAATGCCAATTTTCACTCGAAGACCACTGTAGAACATGCAGTCTAATACAGTGAATGTCATAAGGATTGTATTCTGCAAAGTTTCAGGTAAATACACCAGGCACAGCAAATTCTGTTACTCTTATGCCTTGTATCTAATGTCCCACCAAGGCTACACACAGTCATAGGTGGGGCTTCTCAGAGGTGGATGAATCTAGGGTGTGTGATACTTTGATCAAGGGTGTGATGCTAGGATTGATGGTGTGATGCTGGGATTAAGGCTGCCCAAACCGGACAGTGAGTGCTACGTGCCCTAAGTGCTTATCACCTGGACATAACGTAAGGGACAGAAAGAGAGCTGCTGTTAGTCTTTAATGTTTTCTGTTTGGTTGTTTTTACTGCCTTCTACCTGTTTCTTCTTTCCAGTACCACTCTGCCCTACCCTGAAACTAGCCAATGATGCATGGAAATCTTTACACACAACAAGCTGAAAAGAACTTTTCTCATTAAATTAGGATACTAGATATTTTCTTTGAACAATGAGAAAAGTAACCAAGACAATTAGTAAAGATCATAAATGGAAAATATATTTTAACATAAAAAGAATACATGCATACAGCCACTAATATATTAGGTGGTAATTTAAACCTGATGCAACGACTTAAGTTTCCCAAAGGCTAAGATGATTCCTCACTGGCAGGTTTCTAAACTAGTCTTTAAATGTGTATAGTTATTATCTGCTTTGAAATAAAAACCCCTTGGTATGAGTTTTCCATAAATAATTCTAGTAATTAATAATCCACAGTAAAATACATGTTCAAAAGATAATATAAAACATAGCACTCAGTACAAAGTGGAATAAAATTGCTCTGGCATAATGTATATTTGGAATTATGTAACCTGTGACAAAATTAAGAAAATCAAAATAGCAGAAAAAAAATTAATCAAATAGAGTAAGAGAAAAGATGCTACATTTTCAGCAGTATTAATGCTAGAGTTTATCACTACATAAAAGCTCTTACAGCAATATGCTCAGTATTTGGCCACATTAAAACATTTTCAAGCATGCAGTCAATGAAACTGAAATGCATAAACACACACAATGAGAAAATCTACTTCAAAATGATCACTACAGAAATGAGAGCAGTTTTCTCTTAGATGAGAAATGAATCAAGAAGTATTTACTGGGCCAGGGAAATGGCTCAGTGGAATAAGCTCTTCTCTGGCAAGCACAAGGGCCTGAGCTCAATCCCCGGTTCTGCAAAAAAGAAAAAAGAAAAAGAAAAAGTATTTGCTCCTTGCTCTCTTCACTCCTTCCTAGAAATAGTTCTAGCTGGTTCAATATCTGAAATTATATAACATATGAGATAAATAATGCT
>NDGM011177206.1:0-11623 GCA_002564305.1 Octomys mimax | reverse complement strand
TCTCTCTCTCTCTCTTGAGACAGGTTCTTCCATATCCCCTGCTGGTCCTGAATTCATGATGCTCCACCTGCCTCAGCCCTCCCAAGCACTTATAGGGGTGCACTACCATGCCTCACTTATATTTGCTCATTACAGTATCATAACGTAATACTCAATTCTCATCAGATTCCTTTGACCACTCTTTATTTATTTATATTTATTTTTTTGGCAGAACTGGGGATTGAACTCAGACCCTTGTGCTTGCCGGGGAAGCACTTACTCCACTGAGCCATCTCCCCGGCCCCTAGGCCACTCTTTATTTGAGGTTAGATATGTATGTATCTGTCCTTTTTATAGCATTTTTCTTGGGCTACCTGTGCAATCTTCTACCTGCTGTGAAATCCAAATTTCTGTTTCTAGATTTTTTGTTTGTTTAAGAAAACAAAAATTTGCTGAGTATCTGTGTGTAGATATCTTAAAGCACTTAGAGACCCCAAGCAGAATTTATCATCTTTAAATTATTTTTAACCAAGGGTTTTCTTCTGATGTTGGCATCATTTTATTTTTGTCCTCTAACTTCAACTAATTATCAAATCTTGCTTTTGGGCACCTAAATATATGATATGTACCATCTTCCTCTGTGCTGTAACTCATTGCTGTAGTAAGTAAGAACCTACTTACTTTACAGTGTGCTAAAGCAGTGGTGCTGAAACTTGCAGCATGCTGCAGCTGGCTGTTACCATTGAAAGCTCTAAAAGGGTTGCCATCGCTGCACTGTATCATCCTTTTGCTTTTCTTGCCTGAAGCTTTATAGCTTTTAGATCCTTTATTCAGAAAATTGTTGTATTGTTGATGTACCTAAAACCAAAACTGACTATGCTGCTTCTCAGTGTAAACCTTTTTTTTTTGCGGAACCAGGAGTTGAACTCAGCCCCTTGCGCTTGCCAGGCAAGCACTTAATCTACTGTGCTATCTCCCCGGCCCCTCAGTGTAAACTTTTGCATTAAATCTCTGATACCAGCCAGATCAAGTATCAGTTGTAATAATGCATGTGCAGCTGCCCTTGCTAACCATGTCTCTGAATATTTTACCATCCAGCAGGAATGTCTTTCTATTCACCAGAATACTATATATCGTACTCTTTTTTCGCCCTGACACATTTTTCATGTGATAACCTTGCATCTAGAATTTTTATTTTCCTCTCCTCTAGTTAACTTGCACCATCTCAGGTCTTTTCCTTCTCTAGGAAGTCTTCTCTAAAGAAGACTACCTAAAACTGTGTACCACATTCCTTGTGTTCTTATGCTTTCGCTACAACCAACATAGATTCTTCTCTTTTGCAGAGTTGGATTAAGCTTATTTTTTTCTTTTCTCCATTCCATATTAGTTTGAGTCTTAGAATATATTACAAACAAATCTGCACTTGTTTGTAGTTTTGAGACTGTGCCCCTCAAAAACTAGTTTGCTGCCTTTTTTAGTAGTGAAAGCTACTAGGTATCCATAGCTTCCTCAAGTCTTTATTATTGCCATCCACCTTGAGTCTGAGTGTAAGTTTGTAGGTGATTGGACAAATAAGAAAGAAAAGCATCTTGGTCTTTGCATCATGGGGTGATATCCATATATGGTAACTGTCCGTAGTCCAGAATGTGTATGGTTCTGAATGTGATGGAATATCACCTCCTCCCATGGAGAAGGCAGTTATGGTACCAGATCTTTAAATCATTAAAGGCAAATAAAATTTACTATCAATATAATCTGCGTCTTAGAAAAAGTTTTTCTCCTTTTTCCAGAATAAGCTATGACATGGCAGTATGTATGGTATCCAGATTCTCCCTGGAATAATGTGTGTCCTGTTAGTGCTTTATTATTCTGATTTTTTTTTTAATGAGCAAAATAAATTTTTTGAGGAAAGGAAGCTCCTTTCCGAGAGAGGGACAGGAGGGGGGCCCGAGCAGGTTGTCCCCCTATTCTGAATACTTTAAAACTCACATTTTATTTTCTTTTTACCCCTACATTCTCTGCACACCACAGAGAAATAAGTGTGAGATTGAGAAGCACAGTACACTTTTCAGAATATTTTTCTTGACAAAAGTTTTCCATGATTTTAGCATAGATATTTATATAGGAAATTTTCTTCTCGTTTCTCCATCCCCAAGACCAAAAGAGAATCAAAGGTTCACTGACTCTTACTGATCTCCAGACCTTTTATCAGCTCTAAAAACTTTAATATTTTAATGATAATAACTTCTTTTGAATGAATTCCTCAGAGCTTGAATGGCTTTTGAAAGCTAATAGGAAAAAATGTGGACACCTAAAACGGCTTGTTTTTTTCTTGTAGACTGCCATGAGTTTGCCCCACTGTCTCTGTAGTAGTCCAACTCTTCCTCTGAGCAGATGTTCCATCTGTTTCTCCTTTTCAGCTTTAACCTATTTCTTGATTGTCCTTTGATCATACAATATTATAATTGTTTTGTTTTCCACAGTTTTTGTTTGCTTTTCTTTGCTGCCTGTTAAATCTTGTTAATTAAGTAGATAATATTGTCTGTTAAGCCATTTTTAAACCTGAGAAACAAATTTGGTTTACTCATCAAATTCTGATACTTTCTCACCCACCTCCTCACTGTCATTTTCCTAGTGCGTCTGGATAAATCTGCTTTCAGAGCTACTGTTTTCTAGGTACATACCTTCAGTACTTACTCTAGATTTTGAGTTCATAGCAATTTGCCCATTTTTTATTCTTCATTAATCCTAGAAGATGCTACCTCCTCACATAGCCAGGACCCTTTCCACTTTATTGTTCACTGATAAGCTCCATTGTGCCTGCTCTAGCTAAACTCACATTTAAGGTTTTTGTTGTAACCATAGTTATAATTGGAACTTGTCTGACGCTAATGCCTCGCTAGCCACAGTTTATACACTGGTGCCAGCTGCTGCAAAGGTGGCGGGGGAAATCAGAAGCAGAAACTTCCTACCCAGCAGGGTGTAGGAACTTGTGTATATCTCGAAATATATTTGTGGAATGGTTACAATCAGGATAACTTTGTAGACAGTAAAATTGCAGAAATAAAATGATTTTTTCCCAAAGAGATTCATTTAAAAGGAGAAAACATTGTTAGATTGAAAAGTCCCCTGTGAAATTATAGTAAATCACAGACCAGGTTTATTGTAGAGCACTTTTTTCCCCAGGCCTGTTGAATCCCTATGGGTGATAGGATATGCCTGATATGTTCCGACAATTCTGAGCCCAGTCCTGAACTGTGTGGAAGAGAAAGGCCTCCTCTCTTCCCCAAAAGAAAGAGCCATTGAATTGTATTACTTACAGATTAATGAATTCTCATACTTATAGTTGATAATTACTTTTTATTTTAGTTCTCAAATTTGAACTTGTCATTCCAGTGCAGTTCTGGGTATTTCTAGTATAAGAAAACCCTAGAAAGCTTGAGGTAAATATTTAATGCCCACCGTGGAACCGGCCTGGCATCCTTCTCTAGGTGTTATCCTGCGCATAGCCTAGGAGAGTGTGGTAGGAAGGGCAACCTCCAGGTCCATTATATAACTGAATGAATGCCAGAGCGTGCCATATCAGATCCATCTACCACTGACATTTTCGCACTTGGAAAGCTTTCTTTTGCTACCTGTTGTGAAGTGCTTCACAATAGTCCCACGAGATAGAGAATATTTAAAATGCACTGTGAGAATATTTTTTTTAGGAAGGATAGGATCTCCACCTCATTTTTCTGTTTTTGTTTTTGTTTTTGTGTGGTCTGAAGAAAGAAATAGAATATGGACAGACACCAAATGGTCCAACACTTCTGGATGTTAATAGTTAACTGTGTATGTTATTGTCTTGACTCGGATTGCAAATAGGGGAGAGCGTGGGCCCAGGTTGAAGCTGCTCAGTGCGCAGAAGCCGATAATCGAGTCCAGAGTTGGTAGGGAGGAATCAGGCTTATTCAGGGATGGGCTTGCAGAGATGGAGGGGCTGTCCTAAAGCTTCATCTTGGGTCTTCAGATCTACATGAGGGGTTTTACTAGGAAGGGAGATGAAGTGAGACATTGAACAGGAGAAGCTACACACTGAGCAGGTCGCTGTGCACATACTGAGCAGGTATTTGGCATCCAGGACCTAGATAGACTGTCTCTCTTTTTAGTCTTTTGCCAAAACATCACAATTGGCTTTGACCTTCTGGGGCGGTTTCCTGTATTTTCTTTAAACAGACAAATTACTTTTGTGAAAGTTAAACCTCATAATAATTTACATGCTTTGCCTTCTATTACTTGGTGCACAGAATTAAAACACAAGGAGAGACAGTACACATAGATGTCCTGCATTCTATAAATAAAAAAGATTATTTATCAGTTAACATTCTAATTGTTTAGGCATGGTTTCTCTATAGAATTTAGTACACCAGGCAGAAAGGGAGGAGATTCAGTTGTTGCAAGAGGCATGGGCAGAAGTAACCTTGCATGCAAAGAGAGGGACAGAACCTTACAAAGGACAGTGGTTCCTGTTGTAAGCAGAAAATTGTAAGGGAATTAGAAAAGTGATTAATACTTCTGTTGTGGAAAAGTATATTGTAGCTTAGATTTTCCTACTGTTATCAGTCATTTTTCTTGATAGTGAATCAATATTATGTATTTCAAAGGAACATATTAAATACACCTATTAGTCAGTTTTTTTCATTTCATTATGTTTGTACTCACTTAAATTACCACTAACAGTATTTCTAATGAACTAAAACAGATATAGACTAATAGACAACCATGTTGTTAAAACTGTGGAGACCAAGGAATCACTGAAATAAAGTAGTTTCTGAGCCTTTATAATTGCTAGCTGGGAGAGAACCAAGTCACAGGACAGGTTTCTACACTTTCCAGCGTCTAGACTAGATAGTAGTTGGTCACTGAGGAGAGGTAGGAATATTTTTATAATGAAAATTTAGGCAACAAAAGCATAGTCATTTTACATGGGCTTTAGATAAGAGGGGTAGACAGATACGACTCAGGAAAAGCTTCGGAATAGGACAGTGCAGCATAACAAGTAATTGTTTCCTCTAGATTGGAGTTGTAAGCAGGGTGCACTGTTGTGTAGGAAATAGGAATGGGATGCAAGTTTTTAACATTAGACAATATGAAAGCCTTTTATTTTTGTTGTTCATTAAACTCTAATTTTTGCTCCCCTTCATCCTTCAGCTCTTATAATTATAAATTTAGAGCATCGTCTCAATATTTTATTTCATGTATATTTTCTACTCTTGGCCTAGTAAGAAATAAATCTAATGGGAAATAAACCCAGGCTTAAAAAATGCTAAAAATACCTCAACTTTATTGATGTTAGACAGTCTGAATTATTAGCAAACCAGTCATTACCTGTGAGTTTAGCATAAGGATTGTTTAAAAAAATTTAAGAACAATTTGTTTTATAGGCTATTCCTATTATTTCATATAAAAAAAGATGTGTTACTGTCTTTTCTTACTTAGCATAATACGTTTTAAAGTGTTGTCATTATGTTTTAGTGTAGAACATTAGTTTCTTTGAGTTTATAGCTTGGAACTGTTTAAATATTAATATACCTTATTAACAGCTATGAAACTGTGGAATATACAACAGTTAATTTTCTTTTTTCTTCTGTAATATACAATGACATTTAATATATACATAGTTAAATAAAATTGAAAAGTAGAATCAAACTATCATGATTAGATTTTCTGTTTTGGTTTTGTCATGATACATTTGTTGTGGTAACACTTCTATTCTATAGTCTCTTATTCTTGGACTGCCCTGAGTATCCAGTAATACCTTCTAATTCTGACACTGGCCAGAGCTCTAAGGGCAGCCCTCCTCTTACGGAACTGTCCTCCTTCAGATGCCGCTTGGAGGTCCTGCTTTGCCACCTATACTTCTACCAAGTGTTCCTATAGCTTACATGTCAGGTTGATAATTTGCTAGAGTAAGGAAATTGTTACATTTCAGAAAAATAGTTTATTTACCATTTCTGGATTATTATAAAGAATGTTCCTCAGAAACACCCAAATGGAAGAAATACATAGGTGACAGAAAGGGCACCGAGTGCACTTTCCCCCTTTTTGGCATCACCTTCCTAATGTGTTCATGTTTTTACCGGTCAAGAAGTTCTCAATCTCTTTGGTTAAATTTTTTTGAATCTTTTATTTAGAATCCT
Source organism: Octomys mimax (assembly GCA_002564305.1). Classification (NCBI taxonomy): domain Eukaryota; kingdom Metazoa; phylum Chordata; class Mammalia; order Rodentia; family Octodontidae; genus Octomys; species Octomys mimax. The sequence goes on along the minus strand of NDGM011177206.1, from coordinate 5,462 downwards.
TCTAAGCCTCACAAGGTGAGGCTTAAAGCTGAATGTTTGGTCCTTCTGATACCTAGCCTCGTCTTTATATTATGAACTCCCTGCTCCCATATTAACATATTCTCAGGTGTGATGGGAAAGAACTTGTTCTAAGTGAATAAAAATCATTCCTGTCATTCAGGACATTCCAAGAATTTTAGATGCTTTCTGACAGAAACCCATGAGAAAGATAAAAGTTATAAAAAAAATTATCATACTTGTCTACTGAGTTAGCTTTCCACTGCTGGGTCACTACATCAGATGTCCAAAACTCCAGTTTGGAGGAGTTTCATTTTCTTCCTGCTTAGGATGAATCAGTCTGTGGTTAGCTGGCTATAAGAACAAAACAACATGGAAAGAGACCATGATATAATGAAACTGCTGAATTCATGGTTGCCAGGAAGCAGGGCAGAGTAAATGCCAGATAAGAAGGGGCCAGGGAGTGTACCATATCTAAGACCATGCCTCCTAGACACATGCATGCAAACCCAGAAGTGTGCTTTGCCTATTTCTTAGGCAACTTGACACCCAAACATATCTTCTTAAACTATACTTAACTTTCCAAATAGACTAGTAATAAGTTAACAAATCCACCTAACATGATGAAACTATCTTGTGAACAATAAAAATGCAATAATCTCTTTCTCAAAGTTTTAGCCATTCCAGAATTTTTCAACAGCCAACATAAAAGTATCTTCTGAGATTTAAGGCAAATTCTTAGCTGTGAACCTCTATAAGATTTTTTTAAAGAAGTTAAGTAATTTTAAGGTACAGTAGAGAGGAAATATTCCTATTCCAAAAGAAGGAATATGAGACAGAAAAACAAGGATCCAAGTAAGGCCAGCAGGGCAGATGTTAAGTTCTGTAGCTGTGTATCTGGTGTCTGAGGTGTGTGGTGGCTTAGGCAGCCTCTCTAGTGTGGAATTGCTTATTGCAGCTCTCATTGTGTCCCTCCTGAGATGGCACCACCCATGGCCTACAGTGTTCCTCGACAGCCTATGTTCCTGGCATCTCCAGTTTCCTAGGGTCCTCACTAGACTTATGGTTTCATTCATACAGCTGTACATACTACCTTCTCAGGGGATTCCTTCCTTGCCTCCTAGGCATTCCTTTGAAATATGACCCAAAGCCTCCCTGATCCCATACCCTTGCATCACGGGAATGACACCAAGGTCTACTGTCAGAGGAAACAGTACCCAGCACCCATTGGGCTATGGCTGTGGTGACCTCTCAGTGCCTACATGGCAAGCACAGTAAAATGAATATTGGGGAATCCAATCCCTAGACTTCTGAAGCAGGCATCCCAGAGACTCTTCTTAAATTAGAAGTTTGCATGTACACCATAGAGTCTGGGATATGTGTGGTCCTGCGAATTTCTGAAACTCTCAAGGTATCTTTCTTCTGCTCCCTATACAGAGTACTCAGTTCTTTTTAATTGCCTTTATCTCTTCAGCAATCACAATCTCTTTGAGTCTCAACTTTGATTCTGGTTCCTTTGGATCCAGAATCCAAGGTTTTCAAATTATTATACTTTGCTTTTTGTCCTCATTTTTCTATAATTCTGGATGAGGTCAGCCAGCAATATCTATGCCACAGCCTGAATATTGGATTGCCTTAACATTTTTTCCTGTAGATCAGTTGATCTACCTCATTTATCCTCGGGAATCCTCTCAAGTCTGAGGTCGTGCACAATGAAGATAAGTTCAAGTTTTTTGCCAGAATGAAAAACATGACCCTTAGTTCAATTTTCAGTAGATTCCTTGTTTGCCTTTGTAGTCCCAGGAGCCTGGTTACAAGGTTTTCTTTACTTTCTGCATTTCTTCCAGCGTTCTGATTTTCCGAGTCCCAACAGAATTGCCCGCCAAACTGCTTACATCATTCTAAAGCTTTTCTAGGCAGCATCTCCAAACTTTCCGACAAACTAAATCTGTAGTAAGTAGACTTTCACAAAACAGGATAGGCTCCAATAAGCTGAACAAAAGAAGTTTTCATAAACAGGAAAAGGCCTAGCCAAAAAAATAAACAAACAAAAATGCCACAGAGCAGATTGGTCATTTCAAAGTGACTTTCTTACAACATGGGGACATGGAGACAGAATAATATAAATTAGTTAATGTTACATGAGTCCAGGTTGATTGTTCTGTAAGGATTAGAACAGAGAGAAGTTTGTTTATATACAGAAACTGAGTTGTTTGGGAAATTAGTTGTTTTTCCTGATTTGTTAGAAGATCAGATCATTAATATAAATGACTCCATTTTGAATTCTAGTATGGACTTTTAGGCCCTAGTGAAGGAAGTTAATCCAAATCACTGGCCTCCTATAGTATTTATTTAATACTAGCAAACTATACATTACTTTGTTGGGAGCCACTGAAGATGGAAATTGGTGATATATGGGAGGGCAGGACAAGGCCAGAGTGCAGACTGCAGTCAGGTTATGTTAGTCTTGAGAAGAGTATCCTGCCTAGTCAGTCAGCATTAGTCAATAGGCAACCTTGTGTCACATGATACTAACTTCATAAAGATTTAAATTCCGCGGGTTGTCTGCCAGTCAGGCAACAGGCCACCACCTGACTTATCTCTTTTTTTCTTTTGCCTATCTTTTTCTCATTCCTGCCCCTTTTCTCCCCAGTGTACCTGAGATACCAATGAGTCCTACATCATTATGCTTTATGTTAGAATCTTTACCAAGACTCCATAAAATGATATCTAGGAAGTGGTAATAGATTTTTTTAAAAAAGGATTCTCTATATAATAAATGTAGGAAATAATCTATTCTGCATTTTCCCCTTAGAAACTAGCAACATATATTCATATACTAAACAATTTACAAGTAATTTAGAGGTGGTAGATAGTCTTGGATAGTAGATAGTGTTAGAGCTAGTCAGGAGTCAAAAATAGTCTTGTGGTTTTTTTCTGTGTGCTGTGATTTTTGCCAGGTTTTGCATGTGAGTACATTTGCATGCCTTTTCTCTTGTTAAATCTTTGTTATTTAGTGAACCTACAGAGGGTGGAGTGGAGATTTGCCTTTTCTTCTACATCATGGTTTGCTTCTTTTGTACTTCAGCAATGTTTAGCATGCATCCTGAGTAAATCATGAGCAATAAAGACATCAATTTAACTTCATTGAAAACCAAGGTAAACAAAGGAGGGAGAATAGATACATTATACAGTATGTATGATATAGAGCTCTAGCATCTTATTTTAATGTTTATTCAGAAACTCTTGTAGTTGATTTGATTTTATCAAGAATATAATTAAAGCAACTATTAGATAATTGGAACTATGGTACTATGTGATAGGTAAGATTTATAATTTATTCTAATAAAAATGATACTGCTTTCCTTGTTCTTGTAGAGACATTCATGTGTCATCATTCTTATTAATGTGAGCAGTCATTAACTTTCAGTACATTCACAGCAGTGTTAGCTATAACTGTTTTTTGTTTTTATGGGTATACCTATTCTGGATATGGTATTTCATATAAGTATTATTTAGTCATAATTTGTGATCTTTCATATCTGACCACTTTTACTTAGCATAATTTATTGGAGAGGTTTATCCATGGTGTACATTTCATTTTTTTTCGATAGCTCAGTAATGGTACATTCTGTGAACATACCACAAATTGTTTATCTGTCCATCTAGTTTCATAGCCTTTCAGTTGTTTAGGTGTGAATAATGCTATAAATATTTACATTCCTGTTTAAATATTTTTTAAATTTTGTTTTTACTGATAACATAAAATTATACATAGTAATGAAGTACAATGTGATAATTTCATTATATTGCATACTGGATAGTATTCAAGTAAGGTTAAATACATCTGTCCCAACAAACATCATTTTATGTGAACACTTTCAAAATTCTTTAATTATTTGAAGCTCACAGTATATTATTTTTATCTGTAGTCCACTTAATGTCAGTAGCACACAATAGCCTTGTGCCTATGTTGCTGTATTTATTGTCCATTACTCAACCTTGCCTCAGGTCTTGTCACCACACCCTTACATTCCAATCTATGTAAGAACAGCATTTTAGTTCCCACATGAGAGAGATCATTTGACTTTCTGTGCCTGCTTTCTTTCACTTTCACTCTAGTTCTCTTTCCATGTTGCTGCAAAAGACAGAGTCCCATTCTTTTATATTGGTGAATAGTATTCCATTGTGTGCTTTATCACATTTTTAGAAAGCCATTCATCATTGCATGGATACTTAGACTGTTTCTTTTTCTTAGCTGTTGTGAATACTGCTGCAGTGAACATGGAAATGCAGATGTCTCCTTGGCACACTGGTTTTATTTCCTTTGGTCATATACCAGTCTGAGGTTCTGCATTGGTTAGATTTTTAATTCTTTGCAGAACCTCCATACTGCTGTCCATACTGGCTGTACTGTATATTCCTGCTAGTAATATGTAAGGCATTTTCTCTACATACTTACCAGTAGTTATCTTAGTTGTTATTAATAATAGCCATTCTTGTCAGGGTGAAATGATATCTCATTCTGCTTCAAATTTGTATTTTTGTGGTAATTACTAATGTTGGTTTTGTTTCTTATATATCTCTATCAGCCATTTGTATATGTCTTTTGAGGTCTTTGTTTAGATATATTCCCTATTTTTTTATTTTTTTACTTTTGCTGTTGAGTTTTGAAGTCCCTTATCCTGGATATCAATTCCTTATCAGATATACAGTTTGTGAATATTATTTTTCTTCTATAGGTTGTCTCTTCACTTTGTTGCTGTTTCTTTTGCTGTATAGAAGATATTTAGTTTAATCCCATTTGTTTGTACCCGAGTTTGTTTGTTTCTTTTTTTTTTTTTTTTCCAGTTCTTTTGGGTAAATATCTTGGAGTGGAATTGACAGATCATGTAGTAATTTTATTTAATTTTTTTATGGTGCTGGGAAAATAACCTAGAGTCTCGTGCATGCTAGGCAAGTGCTCTACCTCTGGAGTACATTCCCAGCACTATGTCTAACTATCCAAGGAATCATCAGACTGTTTCCTAGCAATGTGTAAGGATTACAGTCTTCACACGTTCACCAGAAGTTGTTCTCTCTCTTCTTTATTATAGCTATTGTAATGGGTATAAAGGATATTTCTCTAATGACTAATTATGTTCATTATTTTAAAAATATGTTCATCAATTCTTCCATGGAGAAATGTCTTCTCAAGCCTTTTGCCTCTTTGAAAATTGACTTGTCTTTTGTTCTTGAGTTATGATTATTTATATATTGTGTGTATCACATTTATCAAATCTATGTATTATATGTACTTTTTTGTATTTATAGGCTGTCTTTTCACTTGGTATAATGTCCTCTGTTGCCCATTTTATTTTTTGTATTTTTGGGGAAGGATCTACAGGGTATTCAGGATCTCACTACTACATCCACCTGTTTACAGCCTCCCAAGAGCTGGGATTACAGGCATGTGCCACCATGCC